>NAVB01000773.1:0-13131 GCA_002179805.1 Acanthamoeba lenticulata
AATAAACGTTTAACCTACAACTCTGCACGGCACTAGTGGGGCAAGAGGAGGATGGGGGAGGGAAGGGACTGCAAGGAATGCTGGTGAAGGCGCTAGGGACAGTTGGGTGCCTCGCAGGCATCGTGGTCACGTGGGTTGCCATGGCCGAGATCCTCCAAAGCGTGCAGGCCAAGGGCGGAAGCTCGTATGATAAGGTAGTGTCCTCTCCCTACCTCCACGCGCCGCCATGGCACAGTCGACTAACATGACGTGTCTCCCCATTTGCCAAAAAGCCCTACTTCATGTCGTTCCTCGTGCACGGTGCCTACGCCATCTTCTTCGTGCTCTGGGTGCTCATGCAGGTGGTGAAACGCCTGTTACACCATCACCGTCGGCGACGAGCGGCACTGCAGTACAGCCTCGTGCTTAATGGGGAGTCTGGCGACGCAGCCGCAGCGTCGTCACCAGAACCCTCGAGGCGCCAGCACACGAGGTCCATCACATCGCAAGGGCTCGACCACCGGCAAGCGCGCCTTTCGGCTCAGGCACAGGCGCCGTATGACCGCCTGCCCGCCGATCATCATCATGAAGAAGATGGCGCGAGCCATGACCACGACTGGCTGTCACAGCTGAAGGCCAATTGGCTATCGACGCTGCTCTACTCAATTCTGGTCTACGTAGTCGTCTACACGTGGTATCTGTCGCTGTCACGCACCTTCGTGTCGGTCAACACGGCGATCTACAACTCGTCGTGCGTGTTCGTCTTCTCCTTCTCGGTGATCTTCCTCAAGGAGAAGGTCTCGCTGCTCAAGATATTCGCCGTGCTGTGCTGCCTCGGAGGCGTGGTCATGCTCTGCGTGGACGGCCTCACCAACGACAGCGGCAAGGAGAACAAGAACGAGGTGTGGGGCTACGTGTTGGTCATCGTCAGCACCATGTTCTACTCCCTCTACGAGGTGCTCTTCAAGCGCTGGGGCGCCTACAAGGAGCACGAGCCAACCGACGTCATCCTCGAGGAGCCGCAGTCGCCCGTGATCACCGGCGACGAAGAAGCCTACAGCGGCCATCCCCACACCCTCCACCCTCCGCCCGCTGCTCCGACGTCAGAGA
Organism: Acanthamoeba lenticulata; assembly: GCA_002179805.1. NCBI lineage: Eukaryota > Discosea > Longamoebia > Acanthamoebidae > Acanthamoeba > Acanthamoeba lenticulata. The sequence continues at coordinate 1,090 of NAVB01000773.1, forward strand.
GGGGCAACCTATGGAAGCAGCTTCGGGTGGTCGAGCACACGATGCTCTTTGTCGGCCTGCTGGGGGTGTGGACCATTCTGCTGGCCTGGCCGGGCATCATCGTTGTCGACAAGATCGGCGTCGAACCCTTTGAACTGCCGGAAGGGTACCTTCCCCGCCGACCTGAATGCTGGATGTTCCCCCTGCATGGCTGACGCGTGCCTTGCGCAGTAAATCGCTCCAGGGGATCTTGATCACGATGGGGCTCGACGCGTTCTTCAACTGCCTTCTCATCCTGGGGATCGTGCTGTCGTCGCCGCTGTTTATCTCGGTGGGCAGCCTGCTCACCATCCCAGCCTCTATTCTGAGTGACTGGCTGCTGCACGGGACCGTGCTTCCGCTCCTCTCCTACATGGGCATGCTGGCGATTGTTGTGGGCTTCCTGCTACTCACGCTCTCTGAGTTCCTGCACTTCAAGCTCGGCCGCCACGCGGCAGACAAGCAGACAAGCCCCTTCTCCCATCTTGTGCCATCCCTCTACTGAGAGGTCGCTCATTTTTTATTTTATTTTTTTGTGTTTGGCGGCTTTTTGCGCCACCTTAACCGTGTCGTCATAAAATATTGCGGTTCTCTGGTATTTGTCTTGGCGCATCGTGCATCCTTTTTTTCCTCCTTCTTCTTTTCCTTCCTCCCCTATCCATCGCCACGATGCCGAAGTTGTACGTCCCCCCCCCACGGATGGCGAAGAGATGGAGAAGTTTTGGGTTGAAGGGGGGAAGGGTGATCTAGTTACGGAACCGCACATTAACTTACATCTGCCTACCACAGCCTCAAGCCCGGTAAGGTCGTGATTGTCCTCAACGGCAGGTATGCCGGCAGGAAGGCCGTCATTGTTGAGAACCGTGACGACGGCAGCAAGGCTCGTCCCTACGGTCACGCCATCGTTGCTGGCATCGACAAGTACCCCAAGAAGATCACCAAGTCCATGGGCAAGAAGAAGATCGCCAAGAAGTCCAAGGTCACCCCCTTCATCAAGGCCATCAACTACAACCACCTCATGCCCACGAGGTACGGTCTCGATGTCGAGCTGAAGAACATCATCGGCAAGGAGAACGCTCTTGAGAAGGGCCAGCAGAAGTACAAGACCAAGCAGGCCGTCAAGAAGGTGTTCCAGGCCAGGTACTTTCATCTCTGTTTCTCTTTATTTATGCTTCCCTCTCCCTGCTCCTAGGATGACCACTTCACATTTCCTTCTGAATCTTAGTGTTGAATTCAAATTTTTTGCACGTCAGTCTGATTCACTTCCGTTACCAACTTCTCTTGTTTGTTTTGTTCCGTAACTTACTCTGCTCTTTGTCTCAGGTACAACTCTGGCAAGAACAGGTGGTTCTTCACCAAGCTCAGGTTCTAAGTGTTCTGGGACTGGCGATGAATAAATGCACAAAATAGCGATTTTGGCAGTGGGGTAATCACTCTGTGTTAGCTTCAGACCGCGCGTGTCGGACATGTCGTAGTCAGCGTGGGGTGTCCGTCGGTGCCTGCCTCAGCTCGTCCGCACAGTTCGCTCAACGAGGAACAGAACGAAATAAACAACGCGGCAAGTACACGCTGACACAAGATCCTGCATGGATGGATCCGTGGGCAGAGAGCCGAGGAGAAGCGCTCGCCCACCGGCGACTTCCTGCCAACTACTACCATGTCCTCAGCTCACGGCCAGACAGGGCCTCACCTCACGTCCCGCCCCGGCTCGTGCCCCATCGGCAAGAGCCCTTCCGCCCGGTGCAGAGAGCGCACGACCGGTGTTGTGGGGTCTCTAAGCACAGGTGCGTGGTAGTGGGTGTCGTCGTGCTCGTCGTGCTCTGTCTCCTCTTTTTCGCTCTCCTCGCCGCCGCTGTCTACGCCACCACCAGCTTCCTCTCGCTTCCCGACGTCGACTTCGCCACAGATGAGCAGGAACCGCGAGATGCGGAGCCCTTTGATTCCCATCTGCAACTGCCGGCATTGGGTGGGAAGGGCTTCTTCGTCGTTGGCGACCCTCGCCACCCAACCCTCTTCGTGGACGATTCGGACGGAACGGTCCACATCTTCCACGGCATCTCCTACGTGCTCCGCAAATGGCCTGGAGATGCGGCAGCGCACCAGTCGGGCACGCAGCAGGACGAGGTCGAGCGGCACATGGAGGCCATCTCTCGGCTTGGCCTGAACCTTGTCCGTGTGGGCGTCCTTTGGGCCGACTACGAGCCGCAGCCCGGCCACTACGACGCGGCCTACCTGGGCCTGCTGCAGCACACCGTGGCCGCAGCCGCCCGGCGCGGCTTGCGCGTGCTCTTCTACGCTCACCAGGTTGTTCGTTCTGCCCCCCTCCTCCTCTCCCTCTCCCTCCCGCGAGGACCTCCTTGCCGCTGACGGGCCGATGAAACATCAACAAGCAGGTGTTGCTGGCGGCCAAGCTCTGTGGCGAGGGCTTCCCTGATTGGGCCGGTACGGTGTGCTCCTCCCTCGCAGCAGCCCGCATTCAAGAAGCGTTGGACCCAGTCAGAAAAACACGGCTCAACGCGTGCCGTGTTTGTGCGTTCTGCACATGCGCAGTGATGGAGCCCACAATGTCGACCGCCGACGTGCAAGGTCTTAACCGCCCTGAAGTACTTGAGCTTCTCCTTCCCCTGTTCGTCATCGTGGTGGGTGGGACAATCTCATTGCGTGGTGGTCCCTTCCACATTTCTGACGACTTCCCCCCAAAGAGCGCGTTGGATCGCATGGACCGGCTGCGGTCTGGCCGTTTCACGGCTGTCGATGCCGACGACGACGAGGAGGTGGAGGATAGCTTCCTCCTCCGCGACTTTGACAGTGCCCATCGGGCCAGCGGCACCGGCCGTGGCGGCGAGGACTACGAGGAGGACAATGACTACAACCAGGCTGACGAACAGGCGCAGGACAACGCCGCCGTTCAGGCCCTGCCCGAGTCATGCCCGTCGTGGCTCGTCCCGGCCTATTACTTTACCCCCGAGGTGGCCTCGGTACAGCCGCCCCAAAGCTAGTGCTGCTGATTGGGCACGAGCTCAAATGCGCGCGGTGGCGATTGGCTGGATGCATGCGTGATGGGTTGGTGGACATGCCAGGCATTCCAGGACTGGTACACCGGGCGCGGCGGAACGATGCGGCGGTTCGGGGCGTGGTGGGCTGACGTGGCCAGCCGCTTTCGGGACGACCCAACGGTGGTTGGGTACCAGCTCCTGTCGCAGCCCTTTGTGGGCAACTACTACCGCTCGCCCTCACTGCTCCACCCGGCTGAGAGCGACACGCGCAACCTAGCGACGGTCTACGCCTTCTTGTCAAGGAAGATCCGCCATGTGGACACCAACCACCTCATCTTCCTCTCCGACACGTATCCGGTTCCGCTCCTGCTCTCGCCAATGCCGTCGGGTCAGACCGCGTCGTCCTTTTCTACGGTGGCCAATCGTGACGCGCTCGTGTCGCACACGCACGTCGGCTTCACGCGGCTCCCGAGCGCGACCCTGCGCGCCCCGTGGGAGGGGAATGGCACGCCCCAGTGGTGGTCTTCCTCGTCTGGCCGTGGTACCAACCGCGAGGCGTGGGCCAGAGGCGCCAAGGAGGTGCTGGCCTTTGCCTATGAGTGTTGGTACTTTGAGCAGGTCGAGCCGTATCCCTTGCCCATGTACCAGGAGGCCTGCAACGTGTTCAAGGGTGAAGGTGCGGCAGTGGTGGGTTGCGGCCGCAGTTCGTCTGGAGACCCACATGGAGGGGCGGGAGCTGCAGATTTGATGCGCCTTCGCAGGGAAGACGCAGAGCGATTGGGCAGCGGATTGTTTGTGCACGGGCTGGGCGGTTGCGGGACGCGGCAGCAAGAGCACAGCTGTGAACACTTCTTGGAGAAGGCCTGTGCTGGCTCGCTTTCGTGGAGCTATGGACTGGACCATGACTCGGATGAAGTGTGGCGAGTGCTCAACGCTGTGATGGCTCCACAAAGTGGGCGTGTATCGAGCGAACTCAAGCTCCGCCAGCTCTTGAGCCGGCCCTATGCACGCAAGCTGGCGGGAGTACCCAAATCCGCAACATTTGACCCACAAACCCACCAGTTTACTCTTATGTTCTACCCCTACCAAGGTACGCACCGGTGCTTCTGGCCATCAGTGCTTTCACCTCACCACAGGTAATGTGGCAAACAGAAAACCAGGAAAGCAAAGTCACAGAGCTTTTTCTCCACCAGGAATTGCACTACCCCCGAGGCTACACAGTCAATGTGTTCCCCAAGCTCTTGACCTACACTTCTCCCACACACAACATCCTGCACTTTGCCCTTCGACCTGACCAGGGCCCACTTGATCCTGTACCCATTGAGATTACCATCACACCAAAACAGTAGTGATTTTCAAATGCAACAAATTGATTAAGCTGATAAGAACAGATACTACACTTAGTCTTAGCCAAAAGGCACGCCTGCTCTGGGGAACACATCGCCAAGAGAAACCAAGACCTTACCGGTAAGGTGCGAAGCCAAAACGCCGAGAAGACACCACCCTGTCGAGATCCACAAGAAAAAAAGGAAGAAAGGGAAATAAAGAGGGAAAAGACAGGAAAGGACGCTCGCGATGCGGCTCAGAAAAAAAAGGACAAGGAGTAGAAGAGTGTAATAACTGATATTGTCATTGTTTGATGGGGTGGTAGGGGTCGACCGTTTGAAGAACTTCGCCAGTTGTGCAGTGCGAAGCCGATCGGCGACCAGCGGCTGCCCACAGCAAGCTGCGGGCATTAAATGCCGACTGGTCCCCCACAAGAAATAAGTTTAATCTTGATGTGAAGCAGGAACGCTTCACTACCAGAGATTAAGCTGATAAGAACAGATACTACACTTGATCTTAGCCAAAAGGCCGAGAAGATACTTTACAGGCTCTTGCGCCTCCCGTTTTGGCCGCCCCGAACCTGCGCACGGGTTATGGGTTTGCCATTTCACTATTTTTTATTTTTTCCGTCGAACTCGGCGCCGTGTGCCGCAACAGCGAGATATCATAGGACATGACGCATACCAACTTGTAGCCCACTAAAAGTTTGTTACTACAGTATATCCTGTCGCCGTTTTAATACGTTCATTGTGCGAAGAACAAGTGCGTTTCTTTCTCTACTAGTGATTGTAGCGATATATTTTATTTTCTGAGTTATTACTCCGCGAGAAGGCGCAAGAGGCCGGTCTGATCTGTCATGGCTCACGTGCAAACGGTCGTACCAAGGGTCTTGGGCTGCTCGTTCAATACATTCACAATCACCAACAATTCAAAGATCTCAAAGATTTTTTGCTGATGAGCGCTGAGATTTTTTTTTGTAAGATGAGGGTGAAAAGGGGGGGGGGCAGCTGAGCACGACTGGATAGGTAGGCCCACAGCCAGAGGGGTCATGTGCCCATAGTAAGAAAGGATTTTTTGAAAGAGTGCAATGGGGGCGATTCCTTTATGTCGCGCACAGGAAGGGTCTTCATCAAAAGAAACGGGCATAGTTGGGGGAGAGCTTGGCGACGTTTTGCCGCAGTACGTTGCGCAACGTGCGCATGAAGGGATCCACGTTGCACTGCTCCGGCTGTCGCTTGTCCTCTTGCTGTTGCTGCTGTTGTTGTCGTTGAAGCTCGGCGGTGAGCTGGCAGAAATTTGGCGCGGGAGGAGCAAGGAAGGAAGAGAGGGAAGAAGGAGGACCTTGGGCTCGTAGGTGGACACAAAGTAGTGGGTGGGCGAGGGAGGTGAGTGGTGAAGAAAGTCCCACACGGCGAGCAGGATCGTCGTGATCTCTTCCGGCGAGGTCTCCCCAAAGATCTCGCCACAGTAGCAGAGAGGCGCGGGCACCTGCGCCGGTGTAGCAGTGGTGACTCACCTGATGAGACAACGCCAACCTCCACACTCGCGCCCCATCTCCGTCGAGGGAAGAGAGAGGGAGAGAGATCACTGATGTACCCATTTGGCGGCGCGAAGCAGCTCGAGGAGGCGGCACGTGAAGCCAAACTCAGTGGACTTCTTGGGGTTGGTCGTGAGCTCGGCGTGCCAGTGGGATATCGTGTACACGAGCAGACTCCTGATGATCTCGAAACACCTGTACAGGATCGTCGGCTCTGTAAACCAAACACGCGCAACAGCACACGCACACGCACATGGAATATGAGCCACAGGGTCAGGCAGGGCGCCTGAGTGCGAGATGCGGAGGGGGGGGGAGGGGAGGCAACCGCGGGCGATGAGCTCGAGGAGGGGCACGAGGATCGGATTCTGCGTGAAGATCTTCTGCACAAACTGGTCTCGCGAGAAGGTCGGCCGTCGGGGCAGCACTTCCTTGTACTGCTCGTAGGTTGGGATTGGGTCCTGCGTGCGCATGAGGCGCGCGAGGTAGTGGTCCGCCAGGACGTTCAGGCGCGCCACATCACCTACTCACCCAGCGGTCAGCGCAAAGCGACAAAGGAAAGAGAAAAGGAAAGTGAAAACAGAGAAAGAAGGAAGAGAAAGAAAGAAGTAGAGAAAAGGGAAAGAGAAAGAAGGAAGAGCAAGGAAGGGCGCACTGTGGTGGACGCAGAGAGAGAGAAGGTCGACGACGTGTCGCTGGTTGTCATGGAGGATCATCCCCTCGGCTAGCACCTTGTCCTGGTAGTGGCTGGATTCGGTATCGAACCCCAGTCGGCGCTTCTTGAGGAGGGTCTTCTCAAAGATGGTGAGGCCGCCCGCGCGCGGGTCCTTTCGGTGGTGATCGTGCGCCCGCCGCTTCAGGTTCTGCTCGAGCAACGACGTCGTTGCCGTCCCCCCGCTCCCTGCCGAGCTCGAGCTCGAGCTCGAGCCGGGTTCGTTCTTCACCGCCGACGAGAAGGCGAGCAAAGAGGACGAGGATGAGGACGTCGTTGTCGTTGTCGTGGTGGATGAAGACGAGGGGAGGGGCGCGAGGAGGCCGAAGGAGGGCTGTGAAGGCGAGAAGAGCGAGAGCGCGGAGAAAACGGACGTGGTGGGCTGAAAAATGGCGTTGGCCGGTGGCACGTAGACCGACTTGGTCACCGGCGTCAGCAAGCTAGGCGTCGCCGTCGAACCTGATGACGACGAGGACGAGCCGGGCGTGGTCGCCGCCACGGGCTGGCGCGCGGGCTTGGAGGCCCGGATGACCTCGCGCTTCCGCCGCACGAGGCCGTCTGCTTCCGGCGAGAAGATAAAGTCAAAGGTAAGGTCGACGATGTGCGGCAGCGCCAACTGGGGCGACGCGTCGGCCATACGGGCGATGAGCCGTTTGACCGACTCGAGTGGCGGTAGTGGCAGCGCGCCCTCTTGGCCCACCAACACCGTGGGCGAGGTGGCCGTTGGCGCCGAGGTCGTCGAGGGCAGGAGGCCGAAGAAGTAGAGGAGGACCTGCTCGATGCAGCTGTGGAAGCGGGTCGGGTCGCCCTCGGCCAGGTGGGGCATCACGGCCTCGAGCAGCGGGAAGAGCACGGGCGTGACCGGAGAAGCGGCGGCCGAACACGACCCTGACGTGAAGGCCGGGTGGTAGAGAAGCCCAAAGAGCCGAGGCCACTCGCGTGCGAGCAGCTCGGCTGTTCCGGCAGGGCCCTCCTTCGGCGAGAACGATCCGCCGTCTTCCTCAGCACGCAGGAGCAAGTCCAGGCAGCCGAGCACGTCGAAGAGGCGTTCATCGGGCAGAGACGACGCCGACGCAAGCACGTTTTGTACACAAATCCTGCAGACGACGACGAAGGACAAAGGGGAGCATGAGTCTCGACGAGAACGGTACCTCACACACGGGAGGACGGCGCCATGCGAGGAAAAGAGAAGGAGGGGGGGGGGGAGATGAAACCGGTGGACACGTTTACCTGTAGACATCGGGATAGTAGTGGTGGAGCCGATCTCGCACACGCACGAATGCAGTTAGTGTGCCCCGGTGAGCCGGCCGCGCTTGCGTCAGGAGATGGTAGAGGAGTTCCCCGGCGGCCTTTTGCCCGCCCTCCACGCCTGTCCATGTGTTGTGAGCGCCAAAGTGGAGATTGGCATTTGGGGAATGAAGGAGGAGAGAAAGAAGGTTACCGATGAGGACAAGCAGCGTTTCAAGAAAGGCTGGCCGGTCCTCTTCCTCCGTCGTCGTGTCCTGGAGAGCGAGCGAGACCAGCGGGGCCATATTTTGGCGCAGGTGAAAGAGGAACGACAGCATCTTCTTCTTGTTCTTCGCCTTCCCGACCTTGCCGTCGCTTGACAGCGAGTGGTCCGGGTATCTTCGCCCCGGGGCGCACGCACATACACGAACGGAGCACATGGCGCGTGAGTCACATGCGCGCGGCATTAAAGGGCAGGAAGGAGCACGAGTGGGCAGGCAAAGTGTGGGCGCACGCACCGGTCCCGCAGGCTGGGCGCGGCGAGCGCGTCAAACAAGGACTCCTGCAGCTACACCACGGCCCAGGTGTCAGCGCACAGACCCCTTGCGAGCTTCAGGGGCCAAGCGGCCTGCACGAAGGGAGGAGGGCGCGTACCACGACGAGAATGCGCGCAAACAGCGTCTCGGCGTAGGAGGCCGTCAACGAGGCGCGTCTAGAGTCGTCCTCCACTTCCATTTTGACCCGGCCCGGTCCCGTCGAGTCCTCGCCGGCGGGGAACAGGAGGCGCGACAACAGGGACGTGGGCTGGCGCTGCTTTGCCTCGTCGGCTCCCGACGAGGCGGGCTGGGGCCGCCGCAAGGCCTCGAGCAGGAGAACGAGGCGCGAGGCGTTGGTGCCCATGTAGGGCAGCTGCGCCAGCACCAGTCGCGAGATCGTGTCCAAGACTGTCGGGCCCACGTCAGTACCACGTCAGCATGACATCAGCAAGCCAGGGCAGTGAGGAGGGGGTGGACGGGGCGGCGCACGGCTGGCAGCTCCGGGGCGATGCGAGGGGACGGCGGCTTCGCGGGCGATGAGGCGCTCGACCACGGAGGGCTCCGCGAGCGATTCAAGCGCGCGGGGCAGCACGAGCCGAGTGGCGGTCGGGCAGGCTGAGGCCAGCAGCACGAAGAAGGCCAGCAGGTGGGGATCCTCCGGGGTGTGGTCGTCGGCCGTGTAACGCAGGAAGCGCGCCAGGTAGTGGTGCAGGGCGTCAGCGCAGTGGTGCGGGTGCCGGTGCGCGAGGTACTCGACGGCCTGCGCGCCGAAACAGTTCGTCCGGGGCTGCTCGCCGGCAGCCTGGGCCAGGCCGGCGAGCATGGAGGCCAGCAGATGCTGAAGCACCTCCTCTGGGTGGTGGAGGCCGACAAAGGCCACCAGCCACTCGAGCGAACGCGACGTTGCCGCGGGCCGTGCCGACGACGCAGAGCGCACTAGCCAGGCCACGGGCCCCTTGGCCCCCGCCGCGCCCTCAGAGGACCACGCCTCCCTGGCGTCTGGGTCGTCGCAGCCACCGGCCAGGAGAGCAGCGAGACAGCGCGTGACGACGCTGGCCAGGTAGAGGTTAGGCAGCTGCGCGAGGTGGGCCTCGACGGCGGCGCCATGGTGACCTGCGGCGACAACGGGGAGCTGCGGTGCAAGCGCCGCGAGCAGGCCCACGCACCACTGCGCAGACAGGGAGTGAGTACGCCAACTTCGGTGGTTGCGAGGCCTCTTTGCGGAGGGCTGCACCTTGAGCAGGTAGGTTGCCCAACTGTCTGAGGCATCAAAATCGATTAACGAAATGAAGCGGTTGTGCACCAGCCGCGCTCTGGCCTGAAAGTCAGGCCCCAAAGATTGGGAGCCTAAGAAAAAGGTCTTTAGTGCCTCAAATGCTCCTTCGCTCGATGCAGGGTTGGCTGGATCTATGGAGTCAATTGTGTCAGCAATCTGGGCGTGAGCGTCATGCAGGCCTGGTTGTCTACTTCTTGTAGTGGGCACAGCAAAGCTGTCATCCCGGGCACGAGCAAACTCCATGACGATCAAAGTAGAATGCTGCCGTGGTTCACCGGCGGCCTCTTTAGCGCAAAACAAGAGAAAATCGATTGATTGGGTCAACTACCGCACGGTTTGAAATGAGGACTGTGATGCCAAAAAGACCAGAATTTATTCTAGCCAAGTTGGGGGCAGGTAACAAAGAATCATACGCGGTCCATCTCACGGACAAGGATGGGCAAGGAGATCAATGGCTGATGATGATAATACTAAGCAGGGCGCTAGATCAATTTATTTCTTCTTGTCCTCAGCAGGAACGTTGGCGTTGGGTCCCCTCTTGCGACCGCCAGGGCCGACAACAACGTTGACGAAACGCTTGGTGTAGAGAATCCTCTTCTTGGCGCGGCCCTTGGGAGACTTCTTCTTCTCCTTGGGCTCAACCTTGGGCGTCTGACCCTTGACCTTACCGGCACGCGCAAGACCTCCGTGAACCTTACCTAGAAGGCGAACACACGAAGTGATTGTCCATCAGATAAAATCCATCATCGGAGGTAGCAGGCAGATTAGGCGCGGAGCCGCAGCGGTTCAGCGCAATAGATGAGGAGGAGAATAACATGGCCGTAGTAACAAAAGAAAACTTCAAATCTACCCCGGGTATAAAGATGAAGGGACAGATGGAAAGAGAGTGCGTACCCATGGTGTTTAGTTGTAGAGAGAGAAAAAAAGAAAGTTTGGGCCGTACCGTCCGCCCTGAAGTGTGTGTATGTCGACGCTATTTACGGAATTTTCTTTGTTTCTTTTCTGCGTGCTACTCCGGTGGCTGAAACGCCACAACCAAGATTTTCGCTGGTGTTAGATTGAGGCATTGGTCTGTGGAGTGGTCGTTGTTGCCAGTCCAGACGAACGTGGGAGGTTATCTGATTAAGCTTAATCCCTATTTTTATCTGCCATTAATTAAACTTTTTCCTCAGACGGCTTGTAGTAGAACAATCAAGACGTCTCCACCATACCGCAGTAAGGCTGGGGGTGTAGCTCACATGGTAGAGCGCTCCGTTCGCATCGGAGAGGCAGCGGGATCGATACCCGTCACCTCCAGAATTCTTTTCCTATTTAATCTTTTCCTATTTAATCTTGTCCATTTTATGTTTTGCTTTCTCTTTATTTTATTCTTGCCACCGCGTAGAAAGAACGAAAGAGATGTGGTCGGGCGGCCTGCGCTCCCGCCTGGTTCTACTCGTACTGCTCTTCGGCGGCGGCATCTTCGTGTACTCAGCCTGGTTCTACGGCTGGCACACCCAACTGGGAGACTTCTTCCCCCAAGGGGAGTATCCTTCTCGCCTCGACTATCCAGACCTCGGCCACGGCGTGGCACCGTCACCCTCTCCCGCTCCCTCTCCGCCTGACCAAGGGCGGCGGCCCATCACTACACCACTTCCTTTTGCACTACGCCACACTCACGAGGCCCTTCTCGCGGCACACCATACCTACACCCAGACCAAGGTTTGCCCTCCCCCCGCCCACACTCGCCTCACCTCCGCCTAAGTCTGCCCTCGTGTTAGTTGTCTAGTACGACGGAGCTATGCGGCGACAGCTCCACCAACGCCACGCGGCTAACTGCGGCCTCAAAGCCTCGACTCTGGGTACCCAGTTTGGCTGTGTGCTCAAACCATGCTTCCACGTTTTTGTGCCAACATTTTTGTCGGGTTGTGTCGTGTTGCATCGTTTACAGTTAGATCAAACACACAGCTTGGCGTGGCTCTTTGACAAGGAGGTTTCACCGACGATTGCGGCCGATGGCCTCCAGGTGCTCACCTGCAACCACTTCGACCCGGCCTGCGCGCGCTGGACCGACCAAGCGCTGACCGAGCTCTACGACCTCACCTACGTTCCACCAGACTTCGTGCCCTCGGCCGAGGCCGTGCGCCATCACTACGCTGAGCAGTCGGTCATCGGAGCCGCGGTGGATGGCCGGGATGACGAGGTCAAGCGGCTGCGCAAGGTGCCAGACAACGCGGGCCTCGCGCAGGTGGGCGTGGTGCTGGATGGCTTCGTGACCACACGCGGCAGTATCATCTCCCGCGACTTCTTCATCCCCAGTTCCATTGCTGAGGAGACCCTCCATCTTGACGCCAACAAGGCCGGCTTCCCCTCCACCTACCAGGTACCTCAAAAGCACAAAACACAATCGTTTTTTTTTAAAATTATTTATTTTGAAT
>NAVB01000774.1:0-14690 GCA_002179805.1 Acanthamoeba lenticulata
CCATTACCGTCATCTTCATGGGCGTATAAATTTATATAAAATATAATATTTTTACATCACTAGTATTTTAAGTATAGTTAAGGAGGGAGTGCACCTACAGCCGCGGTCAGGTCGCTGGAGAGGGTGATGTACTCTGCCTTGTGCGCGGCCGAGAACTGCGTCACCATCGACATCATCGACATCATTGTCAACACCAACATGGTTCATCATCAAGGAGGATGAAGAAGAGGAGGAAGCTCACATGGTGGCGCTGGTAGACGGCGGTGTAGATGGCGGGCCAGGGCACGGGCCGCTGGCGCGCGCGGAAGTGCGCCACCACACGCTTGATGACGCTGCCTCGCCCGCCCCGCTCGCACCGCGACTTCCAGAGCCTGGACGGCGCGTGTCGTTGTTGTGGTGACGGTCAAGCGACGAGCCATGACACTCGAGAGGAGGAAGAAGAAGAAGAAGAAGGAGGAGGAGGGAGAGGAGGAGGAGGAAGTACTGTTCGTCCAGCGCGATGCGCCTCCAAGTGTGGTTGACGAAAGCGACGCGGTCGAGTTCGGCCACGGGCAGGAACGAGAACACGAGCAGCACGAGCTCCTCCCCAAAGAGTTCGGTGAAGTCGCACATTCTTCCTCCCCTCCCTTTGGTCCTACGGCGCAGCCTCCTTGGTGGTCCACCGAAAAAGGCCAACTTGATTCAATTTCTAAGCAAATTGAAGGGATCTCAACTTACATAGCTCTGAATGGGGGAAGAGTGAACATACAAACGTTGCACTCGAGTGCAAAGGATGGCCACACGATGCGTGCTGGGCAAAGTACCAATAAAACTGTCCTCCGGACAAGTTAGTTATTATTTTGTTTTCTACATCTGTTTTCTCGAAAGAAAATTCCACTTTTCTATCCCCCAGGTGTATGAATATGGTGTGTTGTCCACACATCATTGCCCCTTCATCTTTGTGTCATTATGAGTGGTTGCTATCATCGGCCTCGGCCTCGATGCGCCAGGTGTGCGCCTGTGGGTCAAAGGCCAGGTTCCACAGGCATGCGCCACTGCTGCTGCCCTGACGTGGGCGAGGCAGCGCGTACAACAGCGTCAAGGCCGGCTCGCCGTAGTGGCCCATGAACACGAGCTCGACCGCCACCGGCACCTTCTCCGCATCCTCGGCCGCGAGATGGAGGGCCTCGGCCGGGATGGCCAACCGGAGCGGTTCCTTGGCCAGGTACTTGCCCGCACGCGGGCCGCGCGGCAGCTTCACCACGGCGCCCTTGAGGAAGGAGGCGGGGAGGCCCTCCTCATCCACGCCCGTCACCTCGAGCTCCACCGCTGCCGTCGTCGGCTCCGTGAGGTGGCGATGGCCGATGCGGACACGCCGGCGGAGCACAAAGTCGGGAATTTCCACCGCCAGCTCGGCCATCACCAGCGCCATCAGCTCATCCGTCTTGGCCCCGATCCTAGTTGTGTATTTTATTTTTGTTTATTATTATGCTATTAGTGTTTATTTATTATTTATCGATATTTATCTTAATTATAATTACCGGAGGGCGGCGTGCGGGTCGACGGGCGTGGGCTGGACGTTGCACACGACCAGCCGGGCGCCGGGGCGGGTGCCGACGGCCTTGGGCATGAGCGAGGCGGGTTTCACTGTACAGCTGCTGCCCAGGACCAGGCACAGGTCGGCCGCCTCCGTGTGCTCCCACGCGCGCGCAAGGCACTCCTCCGGCAGCAACTCGCCCTGCACTCGTCGTCGTCATCATCACCCCGCCATCGTCATCGCCATCGTAGTTGAGGAACTTGAACGTGCCCGAGCAGTCAAAGTCTGCACTTCACGAAGAGGACGGGTCATGGTGATGATGCTGTTGTATGTTGTATGTTGTTGTTGTTCAGGCGCGCAAGAGGGAGGAGCGCACCGCGGAGGTACTCACGTCCGCATGTCGAGCAGACCTCGATGTAGGAGTTGCCGTGAAGCTCGGAGATGCCCTGCTTGGGGATGCCGCTCTTGCGGTGCAGCCCCTCGCAGTTCTTGTTGACGACATCGTCAGCTCTCTTGTCGTAGAAGAATAATGTTGTTGTAGTACTTGGTGGAGAGGAGAACAAGCACCTGCGAGATGATGTACTTGAGCTTCCCGATCTCGTACAGCTTGGCCAGCGCTCGGTGGGTGGGCGTGGGAATGGCCTTTCGGTTGTCGGATGTCCAGAAGATGGTCTTCTAAAGGCTCTACAACAAACGAGTAAAGGCCGTACCGAGTCAGGGTTGATGACGTCCATGGAGCGCTGGCGACGTCCTTCTTCTTTCATCGTCCATGTGCCTTCTGGCCCGCGATAGTCTGGAATCCCTGCGCTTGTGCTGGTGGTTGGAGTATGAGCCTTGTTGTCTTGTCTTCTGGCGTTCAGCGTGGAGGAAACCTGATGCCTGCCCCGGTAAAGGCGATAAAGTGCGATGACTGCTGAATCCACAGAGCCAACTGCCTCGCTTTCTGTTGCAGCGTTTCGCCTGTGTCTTCCTCCATCTGTGCTCTTGGGAACGTGAGTTCTCTCGGCAACAGCTTCGTACATCTCTGGCATTCCTGGAGTCGACAACAACCATCTTTTTTTTTATTTCCACTTTTTAAAATGGATTAGAGCGACATGTCCAGACAAGTGGACGAACAGTCCGAGGACTCATGGGCCTCGCGTGCTACTTTGGCCTTACACAGCTCTACCATCCGCTGCTCGCGGTCAAGTGCCGGGTCGTAGGCGCGGTGCCGGCGTAGAATGATGCGCTCCCACAAGCTCAAGTGGCGCGGGTGGACCGCCACGCCGTGGTAGTCGCCTGCCCGTCCGGCCGCAACGAAGCGCCAGTAGCGCTCCTGCTCGCGAAGGTCGAGGCCCGTGGTGTCGGGCACGAACAGCATCGTGAGCACCCATCCAGCCAGGCCGAACCAGGTCACCACCCAGAACTTGGTGTGGTTGTCGATGTAGTGGTAGAGGATGGCCGGTGCGAGGGCGCCCAGCTTGCCCACGGCCGCCGACACGCCGTGGGCGGTGCCGCGGACCGAGGTCGGGAAGACCTCGGCGGCAAGGAGGAACGTGGTGCTGTTGGGCCCGAACTGGTTCCAGAAGGAGCTGAAGAAGTAGATGAACTGAAACCACTTCACCCCGTCGCCCTCCTGGGTGAGGTCGTCGTAGAGCACGGCGGCGATGATGAAGAGGATGAAGTCGGCCGCGAAGCCGTTGGCCTGCATCCACTTGCGGCCGTACATCTTGTGGTCCATGAGGATGGCGGCCATGTAGTATCCGACCAGCGAGACGCCGATGTTGATCAGGTTGTAGAGCCACGAGACCATCAGCGTCGACTTGCCACCGGTGATGATGCCAATGAATACGCCCGCAAAGATCTTGTTGCCGTAGAAGAAGAAGTCGTTGCAGAACCACGTCCCGGCCGTGCCCACGACCCGGTGCCAGTAGTGGGTCGTGGCCAGCCAAAGAGACTTGGCATCGTAAGTCTCGGCCTCCTCGACGTCCGTCTTCTCCTCGCCGTTTTCCTCTTTGGCTGAACGCCTGAGCAAGCGACGGCGTCGGGCGTCGTCCTCGGGGTACTTGACGTGGTAGAAGCGAACGTAGGCCAGGAAGAGGGTGGCCACCGCCACGAAGCCAAACTGGAGGCGAAACACCCAATGGGCGGCGAAGGCGCCATAGGGCGGGTCGGGTCCGCTAAAGGCCAGCAAGAGGAGGATGAGCACGAGCTGGTTGGCAAACTGGCCCCAGCCCTGCATGAGGAAGGCCAGCGACACGGACCGGCCGCGGTGCATGCGGTCGGCCACGCCCATCGAGGAAGACGAGTTGGGCGCCGAGGACTCCATGGCGTGGGTCGAGGTCATGGGGTATTCGCCGCCTACGCCGAGACCGTAGATGAACAAGCTCCAGGCGTAGCAGATGACCCAGCCATTGAGGGTGGCGCCCCACATGGCGGTAAGCATGATCGACCCGAGGGTCATGATGAGCGCGTTCTGCACCATGCCGAAGCGGCGCCCGATCCAGTCGCCCTCGATACCCACAACGAGCTGGCCGACGACAATGCCAACGATCATTAAATAGTCGACAGCATTCTGCCACTCGGCGTCGCACACTTGGTGGGTCTTCCAGCAGTCCGGCCACACAGCGCTGAAGAGCGGGACGAGATTGCCAACGGAGAAGAGCGTGTAGCCCTCCACGAATAGGCCCAGACCGTTAAGCGCGTAGGTGCGGAGGTAGGCCGCGACCGGGCTCAGCGGATCGCGGGCCATCATGCGCCCGAGCACGCGCAGTTCGCGGCAGGCCTCGGCGTTGCTTTGGCGGTTGACCCAGAGGAGCTTGCGGAACCAGGGCAAGTCGGCCCAGTAGGTCCGGTCCTTGGTGTAGATGTCTGGCGGGTGGAGCTGCTGGGCCAAAGCAACCTCGTCTTCCGCGACCTCATCACCACCGGACTCGTGATCTCCCTCACAGCTGTCCTGGTCAAGAGCACGAAGCGGCTCTAGCCTGACCTCGCTGTCGCTCATGACGGCGCAGACGTGCAGAGTCGTCGCAACAAGAGCAGGGCGAAGAGCGACTGACCGGAAAGGCTCTGGGTGCTTACTTTGGGCTGTGCTCCGAACTGTCATCTTCGTTTTCCGCATGTCTCCGCCAGTCGGGTTGGCCACGATAGGTTGGGCTGAAGCGGACCTTATCACTGCTTGACATTTTCATCCCACTCCTCAGGCCGACGGGATCCACGGCCTGGTGCTTATTGAAGGTCGAGGCAGTCCTTGGGACAGTTTGTTCGGCCAATGGCTTCCCCTGAGCGAAGTGGTGTTATTGGTGCAAAAAGTCCCATGAGCTAAAATGTTCCACCGCCTCTTTTCATGATTGGTTGCTCCGGCCACACATCGCGGCGGTTCATTGTTGTTTTTCTGGTTGAAGCTTTAGAGCATCACTTCACAAGGCATAATCCAAACAACACCAACACAACAACAAGACATAGTCTCTATCATGCAACCTCAATGTACACCCCCTCCTGTGCCAGAGCTTTTACTGCCAAAGGCCTGATGTCAACAAAATAGCAGCTCTCAGGGAGTTTGACGACTTGGCTGCCTCTCTGAGGGCATCGTCATCTATCTCAGCCCTGTACGTAACAACACCACGTTAGTGATCCTGATGATGACACATCGAACAGGCGTTGATCCGTCGATGCATGTCCTCGTGGGTGGCGCCAGATGCGCGGAATCCGCGTCGACGTGGAGAAGAAAATGGCGCGAGTTGAAGCGGGCTGCCTGCTGGGCGATCTGGACGCCGAGCTCTCTGCCCTTGGCCTCGTCGTTCCTGCAGGTACTGAAGTGAGAAACTGCAGTAAAGAAAACGATCAAGTGTGCGCCAAGGACTGATTCGTTTCCTTGTTCTGATCGCTTGTTTGACGTCTCGCAGGCGTGGTGAGCCACATGGGTGTTGCGGGACTCACGCTAGGAGGCGGCGTGGGCAACCTCGGCCGCTGCTTCGGTCTCACCTGCGACCATCTCCTCTCGGTCGACATCGTCACCGCCGATGGCCAGCTGCGCGTTGCCTCCAAGACCGAGAATCCGGACTTGGGGCCAACTTTGGGGTAGTCACTTCGTTCGAGTTCCGCTGCCAGCCACTTCCTGGCGGGGTGGTCTTCGCTGGCCCGTCGATCTTCCCCTTCGGTACGAAAAACAAGGCCACACACCTTAGCCCTTGATGTGTCTGAAAAACAACCTGGCGACGACGCTTGCTGCAGCTTGGCCGAGGGCTTTGGCAGTGCAGAAAGTTTGCCGAGATCACATCGTCGCCCGACCTTGCCCTTGAGACTAGCCTCACCCTGGTTCTGGCCCATGGGCCCACAGGCCAGCCTTGCGTCATCCTCTCCACCGTCGAGAACGGTGCGCGCGCAGGAGAAGGGCGAGCAAGCCGTCAAGCCCTTCACCGAGCTGGGGCCGGTGATGCAGCAGGTATATCCTTTTTGTTGTCGTGTTGCTGACGTGGTTCAAGGCCTTACCTGTGATCTGGCGCATGCGCTAGGTTGGGGTCGTTCCTTTCGTGGCTTTGCAAAAATCGCTGGACGCGATGGCGCCCCATGGCCGCAACTACTACTGTCTGGCATCTTTGCCAGGGTTTGTGGAAGGATTGCAGCACCTCTGTCTCGATGTTGATGATGCTCATGGGCGTGCACGTTTGCGTAGTGCTGGCCGAGGATGCTGATCACTTCATCGTTGACAGTCTGCAGTTCACCATGAGCCCAACCGCCCAAGAAGAGCAACTAGAGATCAGGATTTGGGGAACGGCGAACAGGGAGGCAAGATCAGCGAGTTGCCTGATGACGAGTGCGCGGTTTCGTGGCGTAAGGCCAAGTGGTGCATCAACATGATGGCTGCTTGGGAGAAGGTCCAGCATTTATTGACATACACATCACAACACAGGAGGAAGATGAGGAAAAGTGCAAGGCGTGGGCGAGGGGCCTTGCTGCCGAATTGCAGCCTTTCAAGACTGGCGCCACCTACATCAACATGTTCTGCATCCCACCTGAGGAGAAGGACAAGCTAGCGAGTACTTTGGTACTCACGACGCCAGACTTCGAGAGCTCAGAAGAAGTGGGATCCAACGAACGTGTTCCGTGCCCAGGTCAACTAAGGCTGTCTGACCTCTGTCCATTTCTGGAATACCAGAAGCAAATAAATGAAAAATGAAAGCAAATAAAGAAATAGACACTGATTTTTCGAATCTGAACGAGCAGGGGGCAAGTCCCTTGGCGCACTATGTTCCAATGGAAGAGGTTTCAGTTTTTTGAGCAGGAGCTTGTGAAGGAAGGTGCTGGAAGTGATAACCCACACCAAATTATCCAGGTTCGTTTTTCTTAATTATTACTATTGCATCTTCATTCTTCTGTTTCGCAAGTGGGCACCGATCTTGCATCCTTCGCTGCCACTCTCATCTTTGCCTCATTTTTCTCTTCCTCTTGCCTTGGTAGAAATTGGACATCACATGCTGCACCAGCGGCCGCGGCAACCTCATCTTTGGTGATATCCTTTTCCTTCCTCTGCGTCACCCTTTGCGTGCATGTTTCGTGTTGTGGTTTGCATGTCTTCTTCTTTCATCTTCCTTGACTTGGTTTCGTACATGCCTCGGGCTTTGTCAACGTCGTCGACCGCGACTTCAAGGTGTACTCGTTCCAGGCCTACCGCTTCAGCGTCACCCACGCCGAGCAGCTCAAGCAGGCCAACGTGCTCGTGGCCGTGGGCGACGACGACGACGCCATCTCGCCCACGCTCAAGGTGTGGAACCTGGACAAGGCCGACAAGTCGGGCAACCCGCTGTGCCTCCGCTCCGTGCGCATCGTCCCGCCCGTCGGGCCCGTCGTGCCGGTGACCTGTCTGGCCGTCCTCGAGGACCTGTCCCAGGTGGCCGTCGGCCTGTGCAACGGCGTCGTTCTCCTCCTGCGCGACTTGGGCAACGACCGCGCGCCCAAGCTCATCGCCCTTTCCAACCCGTCCAACTCGCCCATCACCGGTGCGGCGTCCCACCTCGGCTCTTGTCCAGGCAGACGTCAGCAGCCACCTTAACCACCTCCCCTTCCACCACCACAGGGCTGGGCTTCTCGGACGACGGCAAGGACCACACGACGCTCTTTTCGATGACGCCCGACTCGACGGTGGCCTACCACACATCGGGCCCGCGCGCGACGATGGAGGTGCTCGACGATCGCGGCTGCGAGCTCGGCTGCGCGGTCATCAGCGACACGCACGACCTCTGCATGGGCCGCAAGGAGGTGCGTGTCATGGCGCGCCAAATCCCCGCGTGCGTTGGCTCACGCACACACGACACGCACGCTCGGGGCGGGCGGGGCTGTGCATGGCGCAGGCGGTGTATTTCTACGAGCCTGAGGGCCGAGGGCCGTGCTTTGCGTTCGAGGGCGAGAAGAAGCTGCTCTCCTGGTTCCGCAGCTACCTCATCGTCGTCAGCCAGCTGGAGGCCACCTCGTACGCACCGCTCCTGCTCCGCGAGATTATTTAATATGAATTTTGAATTGAATTCATTTAATTGCTAATTTATTTGAAATTATGCACACAGAGGCCCGAAGCAGAGCGTGTTTACCATCTACGACCTGAAGAACAAATTCATTGCCTACACGACGACCTTCACCAACATCTCCTTCATCGTGTCCGAATGGGGATCCATCTTCGTCCTCACCCGCGAAGGCCTTGTATGTTCTTTACTCACATTTTTCGTAATTTCAAGATTATTTTTGATTTATTGCAATTAATAACAAAATCAAAAAACCACAGCTTTACCAGGTGCAGGAGAAGGATACACAGACGAAGCTGGAGACGCTGTTCAAGAAGAACCTCTACTCGGTGGCCATCGACCTGGCCCACAGCCAGCAGTACGACTACAACTCGATCATTGACATCTTCCGCAAATACGGCGACCATCTCTACTCGTACGGTTCCTTCCACCCTTTGTCGCCCTTCGCTCCACTTTTTCGCGCCATTTTTTCGCGCCTTAGAAGCGCAGCCGCGCTGTCGCCCCGTTTTCTCGCCCCGTCGCCCGTGTTTTTCGCACTACGTAGCCTGACCGTGGCGTGCACATCGTGATACGACAGGAAGGGCGACTACGACGGGGCCATGCGGCAGTACTTGCGGACGATCGGGCGGCTGGAGCCCTCTTACGTCATCCGCAAGTACCTGGACGCCCAGCGCATCCACAACCTTACCTCCTACCTCCAGGCGCTGCACGAACAGGGACTGGCCAACGCCGACCACACGACGCTGCTCTTCAATTGCTACACCAAGCTCAAGGACGTCCAGAAGCTCGACGAGTTCATTCGGGTTCTTCTTCTACTTCTTTTTTTCTTTTTCTTTTTCGAGTTTTTTCTTCTTCTGCTCACGTCGTGTCGGTGGGCTGGCGAGGCAGGCGGGCTCAAACCTCAAGTTCGAGGTGAAGACGGCCATCAAGGTCTGCCGTCAGGCGGGCTACTTTGAACACGCGCTGTACCTGGCCAAGGTAAAGGAGGGCGCCTTCATGGGGATCGCTGGGCATTGCTGACATTCTTGTCGACATTTTCGTTGTTGGCGTTGGCGTCCCATAGCGGCACAACCACCACGAACAGGCGCTCAAGATCATCGTGGAGGACATGAAGGACTACCCCAACGCCATCACCTACATTGCTACTCTCAACTTCTACGAGTGCGAGAAGGTGCTCAAGAAGTACGGCAAGAACCTGGTCTCTTGCATGCCCGAGCAGACCACGAACCTCCTCATGGACCTCTGCACCAACTACAAGCCCAAGGGCACCACCACCAAGGGTCCGTCACCGCCTTTTATTTTTGTTGATTATTTTATGTTAAAAAAAAATATTTGATGTTGATTTTCTGCTCTTTTTTGCTGTTTGTTCGTGCAGAGGAGCCTGGCTTTGGCCCACGACCCAAGGTACATTTTTCTTCTTCTATTTTACTTTTCGAATATCATTAATAATAACTGGAAAAATGGGGAAAAACAGGCCAACGCGGAGGAGTTCATTCACGTGTTTGTCGGGCAAGAGGAGTGGCTGGCCAAGTTCCTGGAGTTCATCGTGCAGCAGGGCCTCGCCACCAACCTCGTCTACAACACCCTCCTCGAGATCTACCTCCGTGACGACGTACTCGTCTCTCTCCTTCTGCTTCTCTTTACCGTCACCATCATCATCGTCGTCGTCATCAGCAAGCTAACTGTGCCCGTGTGGGAGCAGGTGGGTGACAAGGCCGCCCTTAAGCCGTCCACCGACCGGAAGGAGCAACTCAACAAGGCCATCGCGCTCCTCAACGACCCGCGTGTACCGCCCTCTCCCCGCACACGCGCACCGCACACACGCTGATGACACACGCGCACACGCGGACGCATGTACAGGCGCAATTCGACGAGGACCACGCGCTGGTCCTGTGCCAGATGCACGACTTCAAGCCGGGGATCCTGATCGTGTACGAGCACCTGAAGCTCTACCGCGAGATCGTCGACTTCCACATGGAGAACCGGGCCTTTGAGCAGATCATCGCCGCCTGCAAGAAGTACGGCCCGATGGACCCGGACCTGTGGATCGAGGCGCTGGCCTACTTTGCGCTGCGCGAGGAAGAGGACTGCCAGCACGAGATCGGCGAGGTGCTGACCAACATCGACCGCGAGAACCTGCTGCCGCCCCTGCCCGTCATCCAGATCCTGGCCCAGCGGCCCTCCATGCAGCTCTCCGTCGTGCGCGACTACATCGTGCGCCGGTTGGCCCAGGAGAACCAGCTCATCGCCGAGGACCAGCGCTGCATCAACAACTACCGCGAGGAGACCGAGAAGATGAAGCGCGAGCTCGAGGAGCTCCGATCCGGGTTCGTCCCCTCTTTTTACATCTATTTTTTTAAATTTTTTAAATTTTTTTATTGTTTGATGTTCTTCAAATTATTGAGTGAATTTTGCTTTTTGTTTTAACTCGCGTACAAAATACTAATAATAATAATAATAATAAAACAGGGCCAAGATCTTCCAGCTGCACAAGTGCACGGCCTGCACGGGGCCGCTCGACCTGCCGTCGGTGCACTTTTTGTGCATGCACTCGTTCCACCTGCGGTGCCTGGGCGAGTACGACAAGGAGTGCCCCGTGTGCGTCCGCAACAACCGCAAGATTTTGGAAATCAAGAAGTCGCTCGAGGACAACTCGGAACAGCACGAGGCCTTCTTCCGAGAGGTCTCGCCTCCTCCTCCTTATTTATTTATTTATTTTTATCTATTTTATTTTTATTTTATCATTTTATCAAGTTGTTGACGTGCATTTGGGGCGGCGAGCAGTTGGACGCGGCGACGGACGGGTTCGAGGTGGTGGCCAAATACTTCGGGCGGGGCATCTTCGCACACATGCCGGTTGTCGACCCCGCCAGCCTTCCACGAGACTAGTTGTTGTGGAAGTCCAGTCGGACCAACATTAAAACGCCAGAAATGCTTCACCCTTTGACCTCCTCGCTGGGGCGTGTTGGGTTACCTCACCCTGCTGCAAGCCGTCGCCCAGCTCTCCCTCGATTTAGAGCAGGAAGTTCCCTGGCGTACCATGCCCCAGCAAACTGAACCTGTTCTCGCGACGTTGTCTGCCGTGACGATGTCTTTCGTGCTGCTTTTACGAAGGGATGACTGGACCATGTTGCAGTACACTGCTACGGCTCCTTAGGAAGCCTAGTTTCCATCACGACCTGGGGTGAGCGTAGTTTACCGGTTGACCAATCAGCGCACCGGCGATTGTTCAAAAGACACGGCACAGTACTTTGTTCACTCATCCCCAGCCAACACACAAGCCATCTACTAAACCGGCACCAACAAGCTTCACGATGTCCACCACGATTGCCAGCTCCACTTGCATGCCACTCTCACCGTCTGACCACCGTAGAGCCTTTGAGGAGAAACAGCGAATGGTCCTCACAGCCCTCCTCTTCCCCTCGCTCGGTACTTTGTTTCCAACCCTTCCACTCACGCGTGGCCTTGAGCTCACTTCTTCCCTCATCTACTCGTGTACAGAGCGCAAGGCTATGGAGTTGGTCACGCCCATGTTCATGAAGGAGCATGAGAAGAACCTGCGCGACCTGCTGACCGAGGCCGAGATCGCCGAGGAGGAGGCGCGCAAGCTCGAGGAAGAGATCATGATGCTCGAGGAAGACCTTGAAGATGAGGATGATTATTGCTCACTTGACTACAGTGAGGCCGACAGCGACTCGGATTGCAGCGGCAGCTTTGACACGATCAGCGACGCCTTCAGCTCCGTGGACGAGAACTCGGGCGAGAGCGACGTGGTGGACAAGAGCACCGCTGAGCTGGAGGCTGTTGAGGTGCCAAAGCTGGTGGAGCAGAAGCAACTGGAGGAGCCAAGGACTTGCAGCATCAGCTTCGTCAAGGAAATGCTGGTACTACCTGCCCCTTTGACTCAGCTCAACAGCAAGGAGTCTTTCTCACTGAGCTTCGCATGTTCCTTTGTACAGAGGAACAGGAGAAGGAGGTCCGACACTCAGTAAAGGTCACCATGATGCCCACAGGCGTTGACAGAAAGTTGCTGGTTGCAAGTGAACTCGTCCCAAGGGCCGTGTAGATGGCCGGCCTTTGCGTAGAATTCGCGCAGTGGTCATGCAGCCACCATAGCTGTTTTGAAATGTGGATAGAAAAGGAGAAGGGTAATGTTACACGAAAGGTATTTTTTATCCAAAAAAGCGCTCTCTCCTGGAGATCACGCCGCTCACGTCGAACGGGGGGGGGTATCGAGCGACTCGGGGCAAGTGGCCGGGCTGCCCTCGACGTGTTGGGGAAGTAGCAGTGGTGACGACGCCATCAGGTTGAGAAAAAACTGACAGGAAGCTGTTTTTAAACTGTGATCACTTTGAGGGAGCCGTTTAGGGGCAGGGCATCGAACTGATACACCATGTCCATGTGTGTCCACTGTGTAGAAGGATCGCTCTATGGGCAGCCATGGGCACGTGCCCACTCAAGCACCTCCCAGTGGCCTCCTGCTGTTGCGCTGATCGTCGTGTTCGCATTCCATGGGCAGCCGTTGGCACGTAACCACTGGAGCACTTGCAGATGGCCTCCTCCAGCCGCCATCGCACATGTCCATTCGTCCCATGGGCAGCCGTTCACATGCAACCACTGAAGCACGTCCAGGTGACCTCCTGACGCAGCAAAGGTGCAAGTCCACTTGTCCCACGGGCAGCCGTTGGCACGCAACCACTGGAGCACATGCAAGTGGCCTCCTTCTGCAGCCTCGTTGCAAGTCGACTCGTCCCAAGGGCAGCCGTGCTGATGAGCCCATTGGAGCAGGTTCAAGTGGCCTCCCGCGGCAGCCTCGTGGCAGGTGTACTCGTCCCAAGGGCAGCCATTGGCGCGTGCCCACTGGAGTAGAGAGAGCCAGCCTTCCCTCGCCAGGCTCGCTGGAAACTCTTCCCCGATTGGGTCCCTGTCTCGCGTGGTAGATGCCTTGACAAAGCCTCCTGTCCTTTGCCGGCGTGCAACAACATGTTGTAGCTCAAGTGCGTGCGTCCAGCTGCGGCACACGGAGCGGCAGGAAGGCAGGCCCAAGGGTCGCACAAAGCTGAGGATAACTGCCACAAGCTCCACTGGAAGTGTACCAAAAACATAGCCCTCAGACATCGTGGTGATCAAGAGTTGCCGTTCAAAAAAAAAAGAAAAGCCTCTGTTCCAACGGCAAACTCTTGATAGTTCGAAGAAAAAAAAAAATATTTGGAGTTAGTGCGGAAATTTCTGATCCATGATGCGCTTTGTGCTCTCTTCAGTTCAGGGCACTTAGCAGTTGAACCATTTTGGCCATGGACACATGCGCTGGTACGCTCTTAGTCCACGATGAGTGCCGAGTGTGGTGAGGAACTTCACCTTCTGGATTCGGCCTCTGTGCATTGAGTTGACCGCTCCTTGTGTGCTGGTGGGGTGGGGTGTACGCAGCGGGCGGAGCCAAGGACACGGTCTCCTTCAACGTGAGTATCTCCAACGAACAGCTTCCGCCGCCGTCGTCTATCACGCATGAGGGCCTCTTTTACCAGCACTACTTTGACGTGGGCCAGGAGGACGAAGCCCTCTTCTCCTGCGACTGGTCCTTTGCTGCGTCCAAGGACCCCCTCAGGTACGGTTGAATAATACAAAAAATAAATAAATAAATAAATAAATAACAAAATCAATTTTAAAAAACACGTGACCGTCGCCTTTGTCAGCGGGAAGATGGAGCACTACGTTGGGTGTGGCATGCGCAGCAAGCTCGATGGCGATGGCATTCGACGTCATGGCCGTCCGCCCGTGCAGCTGGCCATCGTGCTCGACATCTCGGGCTCCATGAGCTTGCCGTTCCGGTCGAACGAGGCAAAGGACAAGCTCGATGTGGCCAAGGAGTGCATCATCAACCTGCTCAACAACCTCCGCCCGGACGATGCCCTCGGCCTCGTTGGCTTCGACGACGTACGTCGTTGGCCGATGACCTATGACCAACCTCTTCCTCCTCGGCTTGTCGACCGCTCACATCGACGTCCACTTCTTCATGATGTGTCTGCAGAAGCTGGAGTTTGTGCAGCCGATGACGCGCGTGGCCGACATGAACGTGGCGGCCTTCACAGAGCGGCTTCTCGTCCAGTGCCCACGCAACAGCACCGACATGGTTCTGGGCATGCGCGGCGGCTACCAGCTCCTGACCGACTTTGCCCCGAAGGCTCCCTCCGGCCAGGCCTTGAAGCGTATCATGTTCCTGACCGACGCTGAGGTCCGTCCCTTTGTCCACTTCATCTTCACCATTGTCATCGGCGTCGTCGTAGTTGCGCTCACCAGTGCGAGTGAACTGCAGCCAACGGCCGGGCCACGGGAGGCCGAGCCGCTGCTGGAGATGACCAAGAGCCAGGCCCGGAGCGGCGCGTTCGTGTCCTTTGTCGGGCTGGGCGTGGACTTTGGCGTGGAGCTGGTCGACCGGATCGCGCACATCAAGGGCTGCAACTACTTCACCGTCGAGTCGGGGCCGGCGTTCGCGCGCCTCATGGAGGAGGACTTTGACTACATGGTCACGCCCTATTGCTTCGACGTCTCCATCCGCCTGGCGCCCGCCACCTCGTCCACCGTCCGCGTGGAGAGGTGTGTCTCTTCTCGACCTCTATTATTTTTTATTTTATTAATGTTATTTTTTTATTTTCTATTATTTTATCTTTTTCCTAACATTT
>NAVB01000775.1:0-10817 GCA_002179805.1 Acanthamoeba lenticulata
GAGGCCTTGGTGCCAGCCATACCGGCGAGCACCATGTTGGGCTTGAGGAGGGTGCCCTCAAGCAGGACGTTGGCGTCGTGGAGGGCCTTGTAGGTGGCGGCCAGCACGCGCTGGGTCACCTGGACCGAGACCTCGATGGTGTGGGTGCCGTCCATGAGGATCTCCGGCTCGACGATGGGCACGAGGCCGTTGTCCTGGCAGATGGCGGCATACCGCGCCAGACCGCGCACGTTCTCCTCAATGCCGATCTCCGACGGGCAGCCCGTCGCGGTGTCGATCTTGATCACCGCGCGCCTGCGTGAAGCCAACGTTGTTGAAAGCTGAAGCGTCAGCTCCACGTGCCAGCTGAAACACCTTCTACTTGCAAAAGGATGAAGAGGGACGTACCACTTGGCGAAACGGGCGCCGTGGGCGTAGTACTTGGCGCAGCGGACGTCGAGGTCGTCAAAGCCCTGCGTGTAGGTCTCGCCCTGGGTGCCGCGGAGGGGCTTGACGCCCTTGTCCACCTTGATGCCGGGCAGGATGCCCTTCGACGTGAGGAGCTCGGTGAAGAGCTTACCGTCGTCAGTCTTCTGCCAGAAGGTCTCATCGAACAGGATCACACCGCTGATGTACTTCTCCAGGCCTATGAAATGCCCCATGGTCACCACGGAAAGTTAATTATACGTTTTTATGATTAATTGTTCGTATCAATGCGAATTTCTTGACGTACCGTCGGTGGTGAAGAGGAGCTGGCGGTAGGCCTGCCTGTTGGGCTCAGTGTTCTCAAGGTCGATCGACTTGAAACGGCTGCCGATGGTGCCAGTGGACTCATCAGCAGCGAGAATGCCCTTACCGGGGGTGGCGAGGGCTTTCTGTGTTTCAAAAAGCAGATGAGATGGGTGAGCGCAGGGCAGTGCATCAATCCAGGTTTTTAGTTGTAGGAAGGCCACGCACAGCGTTGGCGATGAGCTCGTTGCGGAACTTGTCCTTAGCGGCCATTGTGGAGTGGAGATGTGTGTGCTGGAGAGATGAGATCAAACTGTAGCGGAGGCGCAGAGAGAAGCAAAAGGACCGTGAGTGGAGCGACGAGTTTTTTGTCGGCACCGTCACAATTTTATGTTCGTTTGTTTATCCCCCGAATTTTCGCGGAGACCCGGTGGAATGCAAGTAAACAAGTTCTTCGGCCAACAGGACGGACCCGATTTCAAGGGATTGCTTTGCTCTCTGGGACGTGCCGCCCAGGGTAATAAATATATCGATTATTATTATGGATTTACATGTCGTTGTCGTTGTGTACAGTGGGGTGGCTGAGCAGCATCTTCGGCAGCAGCTTGGCAAAGAGGTTCTGGGCGCGATCCCGGAAGTCGTCTCGGTCGTCCTCGTAGCGCACACGAGCAAACTGGCCCATCTCGCGCACTCGGGCTTGGTCCACCTTGGTCGGCAGCTCGGCGTTGTTGTTGTCCGTAACGGCAGACGCCTTGTCATCATCGTTTCCGGCCACACGGAGGAGGCCGAAGTACTTCTTCATCGCCGCTTCCAGGTCATTCTCCCCAACGCGACACGCTTTGTTGCCTGGCAGAGAGGACTGGTAGAGCGAAGTGGCGGTGAGGGAGCATGGGATGAGGACGCCGAAGTGGTCCTGCACCATGTCGTTCATGGGCGCCCAGTTGGTGGCCATCACCAAAGCGCCCATTGCCCTGGCCTCGTTGATGTAGTGGCCGAAGCCCTCCTCGCGGCTGGGGCACACGTGCACGCCAGACGACCGCTGGAGCTTGAGCAGCTGTTCTTCGGGAAGGCGCTGGGTGTAAAGGATGAGGTTCGGCTGGATCATGACCTGTGTAAAAATGACACGATGGCGTGAGACAAACATTCTCGATTGACGTGCTTTTAAAGGGAAGCCTATTGCGTACCCCTGTCCTGTTGGGCCAGGTGTTGTACGCGCAATCGGCGCAGATGTGCTCCGCACGGAAGTATCTCTCGTTGTGCTTGAAGTCGACGAGATGCATCGTGGGCCACTCGGGGTGCTTCCGCCAGGTGTCGTAGACGACATCCGAGCCTTTGTTGAGCGACTGCAGAAAGACGCATAAGGGTTAGCGCATGCTCGCAAGGGAACGAGGCTCAAAAGATGGAACGCACCTTGCCGCCGAGATGGATGAACTGGGTGAAGTCCTGTTGGACGGGAGGCAACGCGGCGAGCTTTTCCATCGGGTCGGCCGACGTGTGCCCCACGAAGAAGACGTCGATGTCGAGCGGAGCGCCTCGTCTGGACAACATGCGGAGGTAGTTGTTGACGAGCTTCTTGGCGATCATCGTCTTGCACACGATAGCGTCGAGGAGGCGGTAGAGCTTGATCTCGTGCTTGATTTCGTGGTTGACAATGAACATGTTGTACTTGCCGCGGACAAGCCATGGTCGGTGCAGTCGTTCGAAGAGAACTTGAATGTCGGCCTCGGCCGGAAGCTCGCCTTCGACGTCCGCCGGACTGGGGTGCTGGCGGGTGTTTACGATTTCGACGGTGTAGCCGAGGCTCTCCAACAAGTCGCGGTAGATGACGACATCCATCCACAGGCCGCCCGACTGGTTGTATTTGCCTGTAGAACGGCAGAGGCTTAGACGAAGATGCGTGTCTACCAATGGCAGAGCGCCAAAAATTTAAAGAGGCAATTCGAGCGAAAAAGACGCGTCCCGTAAGCGGGAGCGGAGTAGCGAGAGAAGAGGAGGACGAAAGAGTGGAGGAGGGACTGGGGCTGGGACTGGGTTGGGGGCATGGGGGGTACCTTCGTAGACGAGGCGGGCTAGCAGGGGCGACGAAATGCGAAGGGTGGAGGTGTCCGTGTTGTTGGGGGGAAGGAGGGACGAGAGCGACCGCGAACCGGCTCTCCGCACGCTCTCGGCGGAGTTGGTTCGCATCGTCGTCGCCGTTGTTTGCAGGGAAGAGGAGGGTGGCAGTGAAGAGGAGGCTGGCAGAGGGGCGCCTCGCGCCACTCTAGCAGTGAAGAGAGAGGACAGGGGAGAAGAAGAAGAAGAAGAGGGGGAGGCAGAGCCGTGTGTTCGGGACATCCATCCAACTTGAAGAAGAAGCCACCAGAAGACCATGGCGGGCACAAGGTAGGTGACGCATCTCCGGAGTGTGGCCATGATGTGCGTTTGTGTGGTGATGGCGGTGGCAGAAAGACCTGGTCGTGGGGTCGACCAAGGAGGTGGGGAGGTGTCCGCGTGGACAGGAGAGACAAAAGGTGAGCGTTCACACTTCCCTTGAGCTTCAGAGAAGGCGCGAGTGCAGGAGTTGTTCGGCTGGTGCCTGTCCTGTGCTGCGGGAGAGCGAAGAAGGTGATGAAAGCGAACACGCGGAGGCCAAGGCTTCGTTGAGGCCGCCGCTCAGGGCTGTCCTTCTGGGAGTTTTCGCGACGATGTTGGGCTGGC
Source organism: Acanthamoeba lenticulata (assembly GCA_002179805.1). Taxonomy (NCBI): domain Eukaryota; phylum Discosea; order Longamoebia; family Acanthamoebidae; genus Acanthamoeba; species Acanthamoeba lenticulata. Next base: position 3,406 of record NAVB01000775.1, read on the forward strand.
GAGTGACCGCCACAGCTGTAAGCTGGACCAGCACAGCCATTTGGAGGCGCTCCCTCCGAAGTTTCGTGATCCGCTCGCCCCACAGCCATGGTCCCTGTGTGGGTGCCAGATCAGCGCCAACATTCAAGGGGCAGAATGACGCGAATTTTCCGCGCTTTGGCCCCTTTGGTCGGCCGCAAGCTGAACCTGAAGCAGCTCACGCGAGAATGGGCGACCTAACCTCCGGTGGTTGGCTCTCGTCCGAGTCACCATACAGTCCCAAGGGCTAGGGGGGACAAAGAAGAATTGTGCAGAGAGGCTAGGGGGCTTTGTTTTGGGGGATACAGACACCCAAGACGTGGTTCAAGAGTAGTTACAGGCCAGCCTTGGCTGGGGCAAGAGTCGTGGGGGGCTGCGTCGCGGGAGGCGTCCGCCCGTCGTCAACCTTGTCCAGCAAACGGAACCAGCCGATGCGCGCAATCTGGTCAAGCGCCTCGTCGAACTCTTTATCGGTGGTGTTGTCAGCCCTTCGGCCAAGATGGGCAATGATGCTGTGCTTGTCGTGTCCCTTGACCGCCAAGATGAAGGGGAAACCGTGCTTGCTCGAGTAGGCACCGTTGAGGCGTAACAGTTCAGCATGTTCCTCCGGGGTGAGGTTGGAAAGCAGACCCGCTCCGCGCTGCTCGTTGCGCGATTCGCTCGTAGCGATGCGTGCCGCATCGCCCAACGAAGGGTGAGCACGAATCAATTTGAGCTGGTCGTCTCTGCTTGCGCCGTAGAGAGACACGGTAAAGAAGCTCCACAAATGCACAGCACTCCGCAAGGGGACCTTAGTGGAGCTGCTGGCAGTCCACAGCTGCCACGCCCCCTCGGTCACCCACGGCGAGTGCTCAAAGAGGGAGTCAAAGAGGCGGTGGAACTCCTCGGCATTGAACCGCTCCACTTCGGCCAGGGACACGCGAGGTGCTGCAGCCGTCATCCTTTAAATCTTGGTGGCCCTGCTGTGCGTGTTTGGCATAACTGGCGAATGCAAGGAGCAAGCAAGAAATCGATCAAGAAAATACAGCTGGAGAAGCATGCAGGAAGCAGAGGTGGACGACGACGTGGAGTGGCTTGTATCCGAGGTGCACATGGTCCATGACATCCCTGCACTTTCTACGGAGGACACGTCTGCTGGCAACGAGCTTTATCTCTCTCGATTTCCGCTCTACTCAAACGAATCTGGCGATACGCAAGACTTAGAAGACGTCGAGCACGCTGGTGTAGATGAGGAAGGCGACCTTGTAGTGCCGCGACGCCATGGTATCACCACACGGAGAAAGCAGGTCATCGGGGCGATCACTCTGCTGCATGCCCTGCGCTCCACGCTGCCTTCAGTTGGTCTGCAGGTGCGCCATCAACCAGTACAGCGCGTGCAGCTGACACATGCGACACCAACCACCAACCAATGCTTGGGTTTCACCACGGCGGGCCGAGCAGGTGTGGCGCGGCAGCTTGGTTCTGGCCGACTACATCGTCCGTGAACAAGAGGCGGGCCGATGGCATGGCGTGCACGCCCTCGAACTGGGCGCCGGCGCGGGCCTCGCCGGGCTCCTGATGGCCCGACACGCCGCGCGTGTGTGGCTCACCGGTGCGTGCGCACTGCAGTCCGCTTCTCCCCGCCTCGCCCCGCCTCGCTTTGCGTCGGCCATCACCGCTCAGAGGGCGTCTTGCCTGGAACGCAGATTACGATGAGGACGTATTGGCCAACTGCGACAAGAACGGACAGCTCAACCGGCACCTCTTCGAGCACGGCGCTGACGCGGTCCGCGTGCGCAAACTGGACTGGCTCCACCCGCCGTCCTTTCTCGGCAGCGGTGCCTCCCGCGAGCAAGACTTTGACGACAATGGAGGCCCCTTCGCCTGGAGCCCCGACGATGTCGGGGACTTGCAGCGCGTCTCTGTGCTTCTGGCCGCAGACGGTGCGTCCTCTCTCTCTCTCCCCCTCTCACTCGACTTGCGATTCTTCAGCGCTCATGGTTAACCAGTGGTCTACGAGGACCACCTCACCACGGCCCTCTTCCGCTTGCTCGAGTACTTGATCCCTTCCGTTTCTTTTGTTTTGTTTTCGGCTCCCCCCCCCCCTCTCTGATGACTGCCCGGCTGGCGCGCTGCAGGGACATGCTGGACCGGGCGGATCGTGTGCTGGTGCTGTCCATCGAGAAGCGAATCAACTTCACCCTGGAGGATCTTGCGCCCACCAGCAGAGCCTACGATCACTTCCGCTCCTTCTTTGTTGACCTCGACGATGCGGGATTGTTGTCCCGGGCGACGAGCGGACCTCGGCTTGAGGGGCGCCGCGTGGCTCTGGACGATGTGCCCCAGCGCTTTGACTATGAGCGTGTTGAACAACTCGAGTTGTGGGTCCTGCGACGACGACAATGAACCTTTTCCACCTTCTCTCTTAGTGCTGACCGTTCCAAAAGTTGGCCAACCCGCAAAAGTGTCGACTTGCCGGGAATGACCGAGAGGTGTGATACCTCACTCAGTTGCTTCTTGCGTTCTGAGACCAGGAGGATAGACCGGATGTCGCGCTCTCTCTTCGTGCTGCTGGTTGCTATTTGGGCACTTCTGCTCGCGCTCTCTCCTTCTTCAGTGGAAGCTGCCAAAGGGCTCGACGTTTCGCTTCAAAACTGCGGTTCGCTCTTCGCCACAAGAAGAGAACGAAAAGCGAAGAGGGAAGGAGGGGGGGGGGAGTAAAACTAACGTCGAGATATCTCTCTTGCAGCGTCCATCACGCCCGCTCAGTGGCGCTGCTTGAAGGAGCAGGAGGGCTTTTCCTTCGCCATTATCGAGGCTTGGAACGGTGGCTTTCAGCTCAACCAACAACGTACACCTTTCCCTTTCGCTCCACAAGCCGGCAAGCTTATTGACGACCGCTCGTGCAGTGGCCTCCTGCGTGAACAACGCATGGGCTGCGGGCTTTGCCCACGTCGACATCGTGCGCTATGCCACCTTCCTCCCCCTGCTTTGACCAGCGCGTGCTGACCCGCGCACGTGCAGTACGCGTTCCTGTGCCCCAACTGTGGCGGCAACAACCCACCCGCGAATGCCGTGAGCGCCATCGTGGACTACGTGAAGCGCAATGGCGTGCGGTTCGGCCAGCTGTGGTTCGACATCGAGCAGTGCTCGGGCTGCTGGAACGACGACGCCTCCAACATTGCGTTCATCCAGCAGGCCGTCACTGCGGCGCAGCGCCAGGGCCTCAACGTCGGCATCTACTCGTCCGACTACGAGTGGTGAGGACGTCCCCTTTCCCTCCAATCAACGGCAGAGAGCCGCGCCTCATACCTCGCGCGTGCTTCTCGCAGGGGCGTCACCGTGGGCGCTGCCACGCGCGGGTTCCCGGGGCTGCCGCTGTGGTACGCCCACTACGACAACACGCCTGCCTTCACCGACTCCTGGGCCTACACCTTTGGTGCCGCGTCCTTCTTCTCCTCCTCCCTTCAGGCTTGAAGCATCGGCAGCTGACCCAATCGCGGTGGTTTAAACAAACGTGTGACACTTGCAGGCGGGTGGACGCGGCCGGCGATCAAGCAGTACTACGATCGGGACAGCGGCGTGTGCGGCGTCTCCTTCATCGATCTGGACTGGTACCCCGACAGCTGAGGGGTGGATTGGATGCTTTACGACTTTTGAAATCAATGATAAAAGCCAAATTCTTGGAATTATCAAGGATATAATAAATATATTTATGTTACTGTTGTTGCTGAAGAGCCGGGCCAACTGCGGCGTAGGAGGGGACAAAAGGGGGCGGTGAAGAAGACAGGCGAAGCATCTTGAGGGCAAAGTGGTAGAGGCACAGGAGCCCGGCAAAGACCACGAGCCCTCCCCCCAGCGACGACGACACGCACAGGAGCGTGTGCGCCCGCGCTGCCTCCATCGTGGCCTCGAGGTCCACCGCCGCCTCGGGCGGCGCGGGCGCCGAAGACCAGGAAAAGAGGGCCGAAAAGAACGAAGAAGACGGCGACGGCAGCGGCTGCGCCGTCGAGGCGTTATCAGCGAGGCCTCGCTGGTGGTTGAAGAGGGCGTAGTGGTGGTCTGTGGTCTCGACGCGCGCCGAGTAGTAGCCCATGTAGTACCCGCACAGGTGGCCGCCCACCACCGCCGCGAGGGCGCTCAGGAGGCAGAGGAGCAGGTAGATCGTCCGCTCCTCGTCGGCCCGTTGGGCCCGCTCGCGGCTGACGCGGGCCCACTCCCGCTGCTGCTCGACCCACCGCTGCTGGGCCTGGGCGACGGCGGCCGCGGCGGCCGCCTGCTGCTGCTGTTGCTGCTGATGCTGCTGCAGGCTCTGTTGCTGCTGCTGCTGGGCCTTGTCGTCATCACCCAGCACGGTGGCCGGCGAGGACGGCCGGCTGCGGTGCTTGGTGAGGGTCGAGTGCTTCTTCTTTTTCTTCTTGATGGTCGAGCTCTGCTTGCGGAGGCCGGAGCCGCCCTCGCGCGGGGACGACGGCGGGGACGATGATAATGATGAAGATGAGGACGACGACGCCGCCGGTCCGAGCGACAGCGACGGCGTGGGCGCCGCTTCCTCGTCGGCGTCGTCCCACCCGCGCCGCTTCTCCTTGGGCGATGACGGCGCGTTGGAGGTCGAGGAAGCCGCCGAGGAGGATGAAAATGAGGGCAATGAAGAAGAAGGCAAGAGAGAAGAGTCGCTGGAAGAAGAAGAAGAAGGAGATGATGATGATGATGAAGATGACGAAGAGGTGGTGGTTGTTGTAGTGTTGCTGGCGGAAGCGGCCGCGGACAGGCCGACGGTCGTGGGCAAGTCCGAGGAGCGGCGGATGTTGAGGCGCGAGGAGGCCTTGGTGAGGAGCGGCCCGCTCGTGGACGGAGCGCGGCTCTCGAGCAGCAGCTTCACCGTCTCTTCGTTCTGTGCGAGCTGCACGCACGTCTTTCCCCTGCAGCCACCCAAAGCAGGGCTGGTGAGCCTCGCTAGTCCACTTGATATACATTTTTCTCTTGAAGAAGAAAAAGAAGAGGTGGGGCACGTACTTGACCGTGATGGTGGGGTCGGCCCCGAGGGCGAGGAGGTGGCGCACGATGAAGGGCGCGCAGCCGCGGCTGATGGCCATGTGCAGCGGCGTCATGCCTTGCCCATTCTTGACATTCACCAACGAGCCTGAAACCCGGTTGCCAGCACACGCCACGTCAGTATTCCGATCATTCTTTGCTAATTTAGTTGCCCGAAATGACGAGGGCAAAAGATGAAAGCGAAGATGGCGGGGGGGGGGGGTTCAACCTTTCGTGGGAGAATGAAGGAGGGCGGACAAGAGGGGAAGAAGAGGGTGGTCGGGTGGATGAGCGGCGAGCGGGGAGAGGGCACGGGAGGAGAGGAGCAGATGAACCGGCAGCCAACCGGCAAACTCGCCGCTGGCCGGTTCGCCCACGTCGTCCGATGCGGCGTCAGGCGATATGGCCGAGAGAAGGAGGCTGTGTATGAGGGCCAGGTCGCCTTGCTTGCATGCTTGCTGCAACGGGGTGAAGCCACGCTTTCGATCTTGGATGACGGCTGGCGGAGGAACGGCCGAAGGTGAAGAAGAAGACGATTCTTCTGGCACAGATGTGGAGGAAGAGGAAGAGGAAGAGGCGAGTTGAGAAAGGGTGGAGGCAAGGGGCGAGTGAGGTCGAGGATGGCGAGGCGAGCTGGCAGGAGAGGATGAAGAGGACCGGTCCAGACCGGCCAACGGCAGATGAAGAGCCAAATCTTTCAGCTTGCGCATTCTCTGTGTGGCGGCTGCAGCCGCAGAAAAATGTGCGATTTGGGAGATGACAACACAACCAGGCCTCAGGTGAAATGGAGGATAACTGATCGTTGAGTAGAGCCAAGGAAGGGCGGATATTGTGTGGCGAAAGCGGCAGTTAGCGGCCAGTGGTTGTTGGGGGCTTTGCGTTGTGTGGCCCCGGTTGCGCGCAGTAGCTCCACACGGGGGCGTGGTAACTAGTCGCAAAGGGCCCTCTTCACGTCATATTCATTCAGCTCGAGGTGTGCGGCGCCAAGCAAAACGCACGAATGAATTGGGGAATGATGTATTTTCGTGGGTCGTGTACAACAACATGCTGGTCGGCGCCACTTCAGAAGAACTTGCGCTTGCGGTGAAGGTGCGCCTTGAACTGGAAGAAGAGCACAGCAACGCAGCTGACCAGGAGGGTGAGGTTAGTGAGCGTCGTAAGCATTGAGGACTCGCCTGCGCCCGCAGAGGCCACCGCCTGCTGGGCGCTCGCCGACGCCACGGCGCGCTCGATCTGGTTGAGCCTGCTGGTGAGCGCCTCGTTGCTCCTCTGCGTGGAGGTGCGGGTGAGGTGAGTTTCTCTCTCTCTCTCTCTTGAGCAACAGCAGACAGCAGCACAGCCCGCCTGCGAGGCACAACACACTCGCGTACCTCGACGCTCCTTCGGAGGTCATCCAGGTTGGTCACGAGCTCGATGTCGACACTGGAGAGAGGGAGGGAGGCCGCGGTGAGACGCGGTCGCGACTTAAAGGGGCGATTGGCTTTTGAGGCGCGCCGGAATAGAGGGTTAGAGAGACGAACGCTTTGGCGTTCTCACTCGACTGGGGCAGGTTGTTGAACATCTTTTGCATCTCCTTCTTCGACTCAGCGATCTCGTGCTGCACCTGGCTCAGCGCGCGGCCCAAGTTGCTCCCCTCTCCGCACTTTGGGGGGGGGGGGGAAGAGGGAACGATCGGTCAGCCGAACGGGTGATTGGCAGCTGTGCCAACGCAGAGGCGGAAGACGCACGACGGGCATGTCCTGGGGGTTTCCCTGCGGGTCGAGGCCGCGCACAACGAATCGGTGAAGGTCGTGGTTGTCGGCAAGTTGACCTGCGGCGAGACCGCGCGTATTAGATACAATCCCCGACCTCTCTACAACTTGCTCCCGTGACTGGTGAGGGGCTCGCACCGGTGGCGGCGCTGAAGCCAAAGTAGTGGCCGGTGGGGAGTTCGATCTTGTTGACGTCAATGCACCGCTGGAAGGCGCCGCCCTCAAACGCTGTCTCCACCTGTTCGCGTCACGAGAAGAGCGAGGTAAGGGTGAGTGCGCGGGCGACCTGAGGGAAGGAGAAAAGGGAAGACGAGGAGGAGGAAGACGAGGAGGACGGTTGGGCTCACCGTGAGGCGCTTGTTGAAGTAAGTGATCCGGAGGGAGGAGGGCTTGTCCAAGTTTCGGACGCGGAACGTGCATCCGCCCAGCTCCAGCTCCTCGCTAGCGCTCTTGTGGACGCCGTGCTCGTGCTCTTCATCAAACTTCTTGGTTCCGTCGTTTTGGAGCAGCATGACCCACGGGTGCACGCCCGTCCCATCGTTGTCGTACCTGAGCACAGGCGAGGCACATCGCACACATCGTCAAGCCCACAAGCCCAAAAACGAAACATGTTCTGTGTTGAGGGGAGAG
>NAVB01000776.1:0-20434 GCA_002179805.1 Acanthamoeba lenticulata
GATTATTAATATTCGGCTTGTGGGCGGAGCAGAGATGCGGATGCTGGAGGCCACGGTGGATGCGGGCTACAAGGTGGGCCTCCCGCCGAGCCTGCGCACGATGCTCGCACAGCGCCACATCGCGACGGAGGGCCCCCGCCAGTTCCACTTCAGGAGCGTCCCCGAGGACGACCTCCTCGAGGTACCAATCTTGTCTCCTCCCCCCCCCTCCCCTCCTCCTCCTTCCTATCGACGCAGAGGATTACGACCCGATGCATTCTCCCTCCCCCCCCTTCCCCTCACTTCGGGCCTCTCCTCGTCTGATCTCGTCTCACCCCTTGGGGGGAGCAGCTGATGGCGGCGGCGCACGCCTGGACCCAAGGATCGGCCGACCACCATGATCATGATGGCCAGGAGGAGGAGGAACAAGAAGTGGGGGAGGAGGAGGACAACGAAGGCGACGCCAAGGAAGAGGAAGACGCCCAGGAAGGAGGCGAGGAAGAAGAAGAAGAGGAAGGTGGGGCCTCTATGTTCGTCATCGACACCAAGCCCAGCGCGAGTAAGAGCAGCAGGAGCAAGGCCGCGAAGGAACCCGTCGACGAGGAAGCTGAGAAGGCGGCGCGCAAAGTCCAACGCGAAGTCGCCTCCTTGGTGGAGCAGCTGAGCGAGGAGGAAGAGGAGGGGGAGGAGGAGGGGGAGGTGGGGGATGAGGAGCAGGACGCCGACGCAGAAGCCGGGGAGGAAGAAGAGGAAGAAGAGGAAGATGTGTAGGGGGGGGAGGTCGTGATTGGCGGTGGCTTGCGATAAATAAATAAAAAGTGCCTGGAGCAACGCCCCCAGTTGCACGGAGGCAAAAAGAGGGCCTCCTACGTCCTCGGAGGGGAAGTTCTTGCACACGCTTTCGGCCCCTTCGTCAGCAGAAAGAAGAAGCGAACCCACAACAACCCTCCCTCCTCCTACGGACATGTCTTTCCTCAACGTCGTGTGGCCGGGCAATGGTGGCGCCTGCTGGGAGTTGTGGCGATGCAGCCCGTGCGTTCTCGCTCCCCTCTCTAAAGTAGCCCGCACTTGGATTGATGGCTTCTCTTCCCTGGTGCGCAACAGGTGCTGTGGCGATCCGTGCAACTTCAACGATGGGCTCTACTGCTGTACGCTTCTCCGTTCCTCCGGAGGCCAGCGTACAGCAGCCCAACTCTAAACCCTTTCCCAAACAACAACAACAGGCTTCACGTGGTACTGTTGCACAGCCTGCAACCTGTCCAAGCTGTGGGCCAAGTCGGTGGGCCAGGAATGCCACATCATCAACCACTGTCTTCCGACCTACTTCTTCAGCTTGTACGATTGGACCCCCTTTGCACCTCTTTGGTTTTTCTTTCTTGGCTGGTCCGGTTTGCCGCTCACACTGCCGGACCGCGCCCCGACACATTGTGTCACCAGCTTTGTGGGGCCCATTGTACGTCACAACTTGCGCCTCCAGGCCGGGGTTGGCTCGGACGACGCCCTCAACTGGATCGGGGACTTCATTTGCGCCTGGTGCGTCACGCAACCTCTTTTTCGGAGCAGAACAGCCCTTATCTGTTATGCCGCTTTCTTTCTTCTTTGGGTTGTTGACGTTCGTGGTTCCTCTGCCTGCTGTCTTCTTGCCGACAACAGGTGTTGTGGCATCTGCACGGTGGCGCAGTTCTTGCGAACCAGGACTGGGACTCGCTCAACGACGCCGCCGCCAACGGCTTGCGCGTGTTTGTCGAGCCCATTAAGATTGTCCGGGATTAATACCCTCCCCCTTCCCTTCCCTTTTTGTTGGCCGCCCATCCATCATGGGAACTGATCGCACCAGCAAGAAGAAGCGGCACGAATTCACGTGAGAGTGGGCTTAGCCCTCGATCTTGCACAAGAAGATGAACCCATTTGAAGGAGAGGGGGGGGGCTGGTGGAAGTCAACGGGAAAACGGGAGGCAGAGCAGCAGGAGATGGAAATTTGGGGATGTCAACGGGCGACTTTTCGTTGGTGCGGCAGATCAGCCAAGTATAAAATGGGGCAAGGCACCAGGTTATCCTCATCATCATCAACAACTCAACCACTACCCAAAACAACCAACAATGTCGTCGAACGAGCCCTCGAAGATGTCTGCCTACGGTGACAAGGCCATGGGCGCCATGAAGGAGAACGCCGGCTGGGCCATGGGCAACAAGCAGATGGAGGCTGAGGGCAAGGCCCAGGGCACCAAGGGCGATGCCCAGCTCGAAGCCGCGCGCGCTGAGCAGAAGGCCATCGGCGAGAAGGACAAGCTCAAGGGCAACCTCAAGGAGACTGCCGGCAACGTGCTGGGTAACGAGCAGTGGCAGGCTGAGGGCAAGGCCGACCGCCTCAAGGGTGAGGCGCGGGACAAGCTGAACCTGTAAAGCTCAGGTGTGCATCACACTTGATCGATACTAAACAATGAATTTCACAAGTTTTGCCCATGTACTCCCTTTCCCTAGTTGAAGAAGCAGTGCGAGTATGTGCGGACCATGGCGTGGCATCCCTGGCACTTAAGCTGTGGGGATGGGCCTGAGTTGTTGCCAAGATGCCCGCCTCCTTAAGAAACGTGAGGTCCGACCTCACGCGTCACACCAGGGCTGCAGTCGCCTCGAAGCTGAAGAGAAGGGAACCGCGAAGCCACGAGGCTCGTGGTCCTTTCCCTTCTCTAGCGAGAAAGGCTAAGAAAGAGAGTTCTCGCACCAACACGTCCTTCTTGCGGTGACCGAAACCAATACACACGCGACCTCTCGCCCTGTTTTTTCAGAGAGGCCGCTGCACGACGGTGGCGCCGAGGAGGCCGGCCTCCTGGAGGGTCTGCGACTCGTCGACGAGGACGCGCACGGGAAGGGTCGTCTGGAGCTGATAGGCCACCCGCTTGGCGAGCGCCGCGTCAACAAAGCCGCGCAGATCGCCTACGGTGTGGGTGTGGTTGAACTTGGCCACCAGGCGCGTGCCGTCGTGCAGGCGGATCTGCACGCTCGTCGTCGGCTTGGACTCGTCCACCTCGAGCTTCTTGCGCGGGGCGCTGCTCGTCGGAGCGGACGTGACGGGCGTCGTGCTGGGCCCACCCAGGCGCTGGCCGGCTCCGGAGAAGGGGGTGATGACCTTGGGCGGAGGCACGTAGTCCTGATCCTTCTTGTCCACCATGTTGACCGACACTTGGCGCCCGGGCGTCTCCCGCTCCAGTTCCAGCGGAGCAATCCTGCGTGTGTTCGTTGCGGCGAACACAGAGTTGCGTTAGGATCGCCGAATCAATCCTCGAGCCCGGACTAGGGCTTGCCAGAGCTCTTGGCGGGCCCTCACGTACCCCCTGTTGATATCCGACAGGAACTCGGCGCTCGCCGGGTCATCGTAGGTGCGCAGCGGGCCGTCATCCACAGTGAAGCCCTGGCGGTAGAAGGTGAGAGTACGCGTGATGGGGCCCCTGGGCTCCTGGGCGGACGGATTCTCCGCTACGATCTTCTGGCTGGGCCTCGTCTCGTCGCCCAGTCGGTAGCCTGGCTCGGCACACGCGACCAACCGCCATTAGGTTTTGGGCGTAAATGAATAAACAAAAAAAGAGGAAAAAACGGGTACCCGAGCCGACAAACGAGGGTCTGGGCGGCGGCGCAGCGGATTCCTCAGGCGCAGTCTCCTGTCCGCCATGCCTGATCCCGACCACATGTGCGTGGTCAGCGTGCGGCGGCAACATTTAGTGCTGAACCGTCCACGCGCTCTCATTCGCCGCTCTCATCTGACCGCAACTAGAGATTGGGGGGGGGGGTAGACCGCTTGTGCCACGTACTTGCGGGCATTTTCCATCAGCTCGGACACGAGGTCGTGGCCGGTGGCCTGCTCCTTCTTGGGATCGCGCACCACCATGCCGCTGGCCTTGCCGCCTGTGAAATAGTCCTGCCCTTCTTCTTCCTCCTGGCCCAGGTCGGAGAATCCCCGAACGCCTCCTTGCGCCCTATCGTGCGTGGACGCGCGCGTGGTGAGCACTCACAACCAATTGCTGGAAGGAGCAAGCAGGTAGTGGGCCAAGAGGAGGCTTCGCACCTCCTGGGCTGCGACCGTGTGGGCGCAGGTGCCGCTGCCGAAGTGGGTGCTGCCGCCCTTGGTTGGCCCCCAGCACCTGTGTGGGCCGCCGCTTGCCCGCCGCTTTCGAAGAACATTTCTGTGGCCGCCTGCAAGAAGAAGACAGATTCAGCGCAAGGCCTCTGTGCAAACGGAAATGCAAGATGAGCGTACACTTAAGTCCCACTTGGCCGATTCGAGGTAGAACCTGCCAGTCTCTGCGTCGGCACCAGTAATGTTCTGGAATTCCTTCAACACCTCTGCTGTGGATGTCATGATGCAGTCAGATCCGCTGTCCTGTACTTGTGATTTGTGTGGCGTTTGTGTTAACAGTTGCTGCCAGCAGGACACACGCTGGGCGAGTCAAGAAAAACCTTTTCCTGAAATCTAAAAAAAGAAAAACGAAATTTTACAACAGAAGAAGGACGACAGAAGACTCAGCAGGCTGGCCTCTCACGATGCTGGTCGGTTGGACGTCGAGGAGAGGGTGCGCTGAAGCACAGCCACACGGATTCGTCGTTCCTTGCCGCTCCCGCTGCTCCCGCTCCGCTTCGCGTCAGCAGCAGCAGAAGCCGCGATTGTCGTAGCCGTTCGTTCGCCCGGCTGCTTGTCGCGGGGCTCGCGTCGGCTGCCGCTTCGGCTCGTCTTGATGCTGCTGCTGCTGTCCTTGCCGGCCGCCACCACCACGCCAGGCACGGCGTTCTCCTTTTGTACAGACGCGCCGCTCTTGCTCGGGACCGTCGACACCTTGGCCACGGCAGCTTCCTCTGCGGGCAGCGGCTTGGTGGCGGTGGGCGGCTCAAAATTGGTGACGTCGGCCAGCGCACGCGCTGCTGACGACGATGAAGTCGTGGTGGGAGCAACAGAGACGGTGGCGGACGTCGACGAAGCAGGAACGACGGGAGGCTGGAGCATGTGTGAGGAAGGCACGACGACCGGGATGGTGCCGGCCGAGCTTGGCGTAGAAGAAGTCGAGCCAAGAAGACCGTGCTGAGTCTTGGTGGCGTAGAGGGCATTCTCCCTCTCGAGGAGGACCTTCCTGAAGCTGAGGTTCGTAATCTCCTGCGACATGGCGGAGAGCTTGAGCCTCAGTTGGCTAAGTGCAACCTCGCACGAGAACGCTTCCTCTCCTCCATCTTTTCCACTCTCTGTTTAGGCAGCATGTTAGCCCATAACAGTGCACCATCAGCCAACAAAGAGGGGACTCCTACCGGCGTGGTCCTGGCCAGCAGAAGCAGCACCGATGTAGGTCTTGTGAAGGGAGCTCAGCTCTCCGCGCAGCACCTGCGCATGTAGGGTGAGGAGATCAACGTGAGGTGAGCAGGTCGTCCTGATCGGGTGTGCAAGACAAGGACACTACGCACGGTGAGTTGCGCGTCGAGGGTGGCAATGACGCTCTCCTGCTGAGCGACTTGCTTTTTGAGCTTTTCCTCTTCATCTTCTTCGCTGCCAATCTCGAGCGATCCCTCCGGTCGGTACTTACTGAGTTCGTTCCTGGTCAGAGCCAGCTCCTTCTTCAGGCTCTTCACTTGCTGTTGTGCCCCCGCCATAGGGTTAGTCTCAGAGGAGGGGATCGGGAGGGAGCATGATGGTAGCACACGAGTACCATCATGAGCGCGTTGTTCTCTTGCTTAATCTTCTCGTGGTGCCGAATCTTCTGGTTGAGGTTCTGGTGCCCCGTGAGCTTGGCGTTGGCAAGCACGAGCTCCTCCACGCGCGCCAGGAGCTGGGTCTTCTCTTGAGTGAGCGACCTGTAGTCTCTCTGCATGCGCGCGATGGTGTCGTTGAGGCTCGTGATCTCTCCCTGTGCATGCGCCTCCGCCTTCTGCAAACTGAAGAAGTCATAAACAAAGAGGGAGGTAATGAGAAGACTGCTCCAACCAACCAAACCAACCAAGGGATGACGCAGTGCACGTACGCTTCCAGCTGCTTGATGTAGGCGAGCCGTTCGTTGATGGAACGTTCGAGTTCGCGCTGCATGGCGTCGGATTCGCTCTTCATCCGCTTTTGTTCGGCGGTCAGGTTCTCGATCTCCTTCCCGTGCTTGTCCTCGAGGTCGTCCAGTTCAGCGAGATGAGCCTGCTTGAGGCGCTCCTCGAGCTCACGCCTCGCCTGGGTTTCGGCCTCCTTGAGGTCAGCCATTTGCTTCTCCTTGCTGGCGACCATTGCCTCCAGCGCAGAACGTGTCTGGTCATGTCGTTGCTGCATCTCCTCTCGCCGCCGCTGCTCCTCCCGCCTGAGGTCCGCCAGCTCTGCGTCCTTGTCGTGAATCGCGCGCTGGAAGGTCGCAATCTCGTCCTCCTGCTTTCTTGCCAGCCATTCGCGTTCGGCATCATGCGCGCTCTTGAGAGCTTCCAGCTCGGTGGCCTTCTCCTGCACGAGCCGGTCGAGCTCGCTACGAAGGGCGCTCTTTAGCGTGTCAGTCTCGTTGGCTTGCTCCAGATGCAGCCGTGAGAGCTCGGCTTGGTGGGCTGCCTCGAGGTCTTGGCTTGCGCGTCGAGCCGAGTCCAACTCGCCGCGTAGGGATTGGAGCTGGCTTGAGAGCGTCTCCCTCGAGGCCTCCAAGTTGGACTCAAGTTCAGCGATCCGCTGCTCGAACGTCTTCCGCTGGTCGTCAGCCCTGTGCTCAAGTGCGGTCTTGGCCGACACAACCTCCGCGATTGCCTGTTCAAGAGACGCCACCTGGCCCTGGAGACGCGCCTCATTGGCGCGCGCGTCGCTCTCGAGAGCAGCCCGGGTCCGCTGGTGCTCCAACTCCATTTCGTCCCGCTCCTTGCGCGTGCGGGCAATGAGCTCTTCCTTTTCCTCGTTGAGCCGCAGGACCATGGACCGCTCGCCCTCCTTGCCGCGGTTCTCCCACTCGGCCCACTGGCGCACCATCTCCTCCTTGATGCGAGTGATCTCCTCTTCGTAGTACTGGCGCTGTTCGTCAAGCGCCTGGACCTTGGCGCTCTCCAACTCCCGCTCCCGCCTCTCCCTCTCGGCCTCGAGCTCGCACGTGTGCTTGTCCATGTCGCGCCTCAGGAGATCGAGTGCACCGTCGTGCTGTCGTCGCACCTCCTCGAGAGAAGCATTCTGTTGCTGAACCAGCTGCCTGATCTCGTCGTCCTTGGCCGCCACGAGTCTAGCGCTGGCCTCCAGCTGCCGAGCAGCCTCCGCCTCAATCTCGCGGCGCTTCTCGCCCAGTAGGCGCCCCATCTCGCCCATCTTGAAGACATAGCTCGAGATCTCCTTTCTCGTCTCGTCGCGGACTGCGGTGAGCTCGTTACGTAGGTCGGCGAGCTCGGTTTCGCGTTCCGCTTGCTCGCGCTCTGCGGCGGCCAGGGCAGCCACGAGCTGGCGCTCCCTTTCGTCACGCTCCTGCACCTCAGCTTCCCAGGCTCGGCGCCTCTCATCCGCGTCCTCCTTGAGCCGCATGACTTCACGCTCGTATTCGTGGTTGCGCTCCTTCATCTTGCGCTCCATCGCTTCGACCTCGTGCACAAACTGCGCTGCTTGGAACTGAGTCGTCGTCGCTGCGGTTGTGACTTCGGGCTGCGATTCCTTTTCTTCTTCCTCCCTGAAGCGCTTCTCCTCGAGGAGGACTTCGTACTCCTCCTTCATGTCGTTGAACTTGTCTTGCAAGCGTTCGATCTCGGTCTCCTTCTCGGCCAGGCGTCTCTCCAGGTCGAGCAGGCGCACCTCGTTGATGTTCTGCTTCTGCTGCTTGTTGGTCTTCTTGTTTGCCTTGGTGTCGCCGTTGACTTCATCGAGATCGTTGTACTCGCCACCACCGCAGCTGCCCAGGCGCTTCTTCTGCTTCTTGGCGTTCTGCTTTTGCTTGTCTGTGACCACAAAGAGGAAGTGAGACCAGCTGCGAGACACCTGACATCGACGTGTACGAGAAAGAAAAGAGAATTGTAGTGCGTACCCTTAGCGTCGGCGTTGGCCCTTCGAAGCAGGCCGACACCCATGGTCAACCTTCGTAGGCTGACCGGCTCATCTTCATCGACACCGTTGTCGCGGAGGCCCATGCCCCTATGGACCTGGCTCCAGTCGCCGAACTTCTCTTCCTCTTCCTCCTCCTCGGAGTCGTCATCATCCTCACTGCTCTTGCTCCGGGTGGGGCCCATGGGACCCGAGGCCGCGGAGGCGACCGCCGCCGAACCCTTGGCCATCAGGTTTTGGTTGAGTGAGCGCAGCCGATCGTTCTTTACCGTGAGGTCAGAACTCAGAGCTTCGATCCGCTGCTGGGCCTTGGCGAGCTCCAGCGAGGCGCGGACCTTCTCCTCCTCGAGCAAGAGCTCGACCTGGTTCCGCATGATCTGCTCCTCGCGCAGCTTGTCCTCGAGCTCACGCACAGCTTTTTCCATGGCCAACACGCTCTCCTGGACCGCGCCAACCTCCGAGACTTGGCCCTCTCCTTCTTGAAATGTGGCGGGGGTCTCGAGGTCCCACGAGTGCTCCTCCTCGTATTCGTGGTTGAACAGCGCGATGCTCTTGCGCGAGTCCTTCGCGGCTGCGTGGGGCTGCGACCCGGCGAAGGCCCCATTGAAGGCGCCCATAGTAGAGGCTTCCGGCTCTACAGTCTTTGGTCGCTTGGAGACCAGGCTCCAGTTCATTGAGTGGATGTCGGTCGATGTTGACGTCGAGGTTGACGTCGAGTCGGCCCAGGCGACCCGCTTCTTCTCAGGCGCGGCCGGCCGTGCTGCAGTCGCGGGGGACGCAAGGAGAGCGGCGTAGGTGGCACCGTTTGGCTGACTGCCCGTGTTGTGCTTGACTCGGTCAAGATAGGCAGAGAGCTCCTTGGCGAGATATTGGGCCTTGCCGATCTCCTCCCAGTAGAGCTTCATATTGTCGCGGAAGAGCCGCTTGTATTCCTTCAGCTTCTTCTTCCGGTTGTGGCTCTCCCGGACGTGCTTGAACAGGTCGGGATGGTTCTCTACCATGGCGCGCAGGTGTTGGATTTCCTGCTTGAGCGCCTCGACTTCGGAACTCTGGTCAGAGGCAACTGTGCGGGGCTGAGCAGCCTGCTTCTGCTTCGACTCGAACAGCTTGATCATCATCCGCGCATGCAGCAGGTACTTGTCCTTAGACGCGCACTGCTCCTTCAGGTGCGCGTTGGCCTCCCTTAGCCGACGGCGCTCGTCTTCGATGGTCTCGTAGCTCTTGAGTTGGTTCAGCAGGGCCTCGAGTCGGCGCACGTGCTCGCTCTGGGCATGATGAGCCGCAGTGGTGCCGTTGGTACGTGATCGGAGCGCTGCGTTGTGGGCGACAATGGCCATCGAGAGAGAGGGGTCGAGCGTTGAATCGTCGGCGTCATCCTGAGCTCGATTGCCTCCAGACTTGTTGCGCGCCCTCTCCATGGCCAGCTGCTCGCGTACTCGCTTCAGTTCCCTCTGCATCTGGGCGTACTGGGCGTAGTTGAGGCCCTGAACATGAAGGGAAACAAAACGAGTCAGTCTACGGAGTGGATGCATGAAACAAGAAGCTTAGCTCGTACCCCTTCAAGGTCCTGGTTGACGACGGCCTTGTTTTGAATCATCTTCGCTCGCTGCGCAAACTATATTATGTATGAACAACTTGAGTCAGTGTCCTCAGCGTCTTGAACAACAACAACAAGAAGATGGCGAACCTTGAGGGTCGACAGAGTCTCAGCAAAAGCCGTGTCGAGTGGGCTGATGGTAGCGATGATGGTAGTCTTGGAGTTGCCGCCGAGCGAGTCCTGGAAAACCGCCATATATGAACGTGGTTAAGAGGCGTTAGAGTGCGTGAACGTGAGCTTGGCGGCATGAGCGATGGCGAACCACACACCTTTAGCAGGAAAGTTAGTTTACTGTCCCGGTAGGGTACGTGGCGGTGTTTGCCGCTTGCGACCTCGACAAGGGCTCGTATGACGTTACCCAAGAGGGTGAGAGACTTGTTGATGTGTCCCGCTTCCTGTTGCGCCAGGAAACGTAAGACGTTGAAGGGTCAGCCTGGACGCGTACGCTTGGCGCACCTTGAGCTGCTCGCCTTTGGTCTGTGAGTGCTTTTGCCTCTCTGAGCCCGCCAGATCTACCAAGTTCAACCGAGAGTATCTAGTCTTGGTGACGCCACTCTCTTTTTCCTCCTGCGATCCCGTTTACGTCACATGTGGGCTTTAGAGAAAAAGAAAAAGCAATATGAGCTCTTGGGGCAAGCAGGAACCTTGGACTTAATGGTGATCGTGAAGACGCTGTGAGAGCGACTGGAGACGTCGTTGCAACCTGTCGGTGCTACGTGCCGATTGGCAGCGCCGATACGCAGCACTTCAAGGGCCTACGCACAGGCCATCCACAATGATGGATGTCAGTAACATGAAGCGCGCAGGTTTGAGCGGAGGAGGAGCTACCTCTTGAGTAGAGGAGACCGGCTGCTCAGTGAGGTTCTCAACGTAGATGCCGCGCTTGATGTCCTCCCGAATGTTGAGGTCCTGAGTTGTAGGGTGCAGCAAATCCATGATTTTTTCGTTGTAGATCTCAAGGAATGAGCAACGGCACTCAAAGCGAACGGAACCTCGGCTCTGCAGAGACTATGGGCTTAGCGACAGGCACAAGCACTTAATGAGGGCTTCAGAGTACCGTCTTTTCGCTTTGATCCATCAAAAAATACATGTGGTCGAGGACGCGTGGAATGAGCCCCTTCATGCCCGGTAAGAACTCACCGTTTGGCGTCATCGCTCCTGCACACAGAGAGCCACAGCGTCGTTATACCAAGGCCTACAGTGAGAAGAAAGGAAGTGTAGCACACCTTGAATTGTGTGTGTCTTGCCAGAGCCAGTTTGCCCATACGCAAAAATGCTGCCGTTGTACCCTAGAACGGCCTGGGTGAGCAACCAACTTGGGGAAGGGGGGAGGGGGACCTGGCAAGTACCAGCTATGCAGGAATCTGTGATACTCTTGCCAACCATTGCGAAGATTTCCTCCTGTTCGCTTGATTCGTCGGCAACAGCATCGAAAGTGAAGAGTTTTGGATCTGGAACCCAAAGGGCAAGGGGTGAGCAAAGGCCTTCCAAACCAGAGGAAGTGACGTCGAGGCAGCTACCTTTAGTGCCGAGGATGACGCAATTGTCGTGGGCTACCGCGCAGCGTTTCGCCCCGTTGCGTGCATCTTTGGCCGTGAGCGGCCTAATGCGAACACAGACCTGCACTTTTGAGTGATCATCCTCAAGCGCTGCCATTGAGAGCCCTTAATCAGCGATTCAATTTTACGTCAAGTCTAATCAATATTGAAGGCCTGTACCATCAGGATCCATTCAATGTCTGGTGAATCGAGCTTATCGATTCGGGGCCACTCTGTTGTGGTGCTCTGTTGTTGGCGCCAATTTGTTGTTTTGGCGGGAATATGCAAACGGTCGTTCATTTAATTTGGCGGGAAACAACAAAGGGCACAACTCGCTGGGCTTGGTTTGACCATCAACTCGCTGCAGGCTTTTGGAAGTAAAAGTTGGAGTTGACCTTGCCAAGGAGGTGGTCTCCATACATGACGGGCTTGTACTTGGGAGGGTTGTCCGCGCTGCAGCAGCTCGGGAGTGGCGCCACCTCAGCCTCGAAGTTGGGTTCGTAGAAGAACGGAACCGACACTCGGTAGTTTTTCATCGTGTTAATGACTCGGTGAAGCGTGGCCTTATACAATCCGTTGGTCCACAGCTTTGGAAAACCGCATAAGGCACTACTAAGTCAGCTTGTCCTCATAGAGAAGCAGCGAGCACGACCTACCTCAATCATGTCGCCTATGTTCATCACGAAGGCGCCAGGGATGGGATTGGCGTTCACCCATTCCCCATCTTTCCGCTGCACTTGGAGAGCGCCACGAGTCGAATCCTGGCAGTGAAAGGAAAGGTGAACATGGCCATTCTAACTAGGTTGGAGTGAAACTCTTACCTGGTTGAGAATGGTCAAGCAGCCATAATCGGTGTGTTCGCCACACGAAATACCCACTTCCTCGTTGCCTCCCGATGTCGCGAGCGGAGGATAACCTGCCTCGCGATTATAGCGTTTTAATTGCACCGCACATGTGTGGGGTGGGGGGACAATCAGACATGTGGTGATAGTACCGATGATGCGAATAACCCAGAAGGGATCGCTGATGTACTTGTCCACGAAATAGTTCTCGTCGAGTCCCAATCCCATAGCCATCGCTCTAGTGTCGTGGAGAAAAGAACAGAAACCTTTCAATCTCTCGTAAGCTCGCACGACAAGGGGCTCACCATCGTAAGAGTACCTCATCACAGCTGCGCCGAGCTTGTTCATCTCACTGATGTAACGCTGATACGTGTCTTTAAAAGGTGCCGGCTGTGCGGGCCACGGGTTGGTTCCTGTAGGCGAACCATCGCCGCGGTATACGTGAATGTGGCCGACACAGACGAGCACCGCCATCAAAGAAAACGTTGACCAAGGAGGGTCAAACAGCGGTACCAAGCAGAATGCCCAGCTTGTTGTCAAAGCGTGCGTTGTCCTCGGCAGTGGTTTCCTTGTAAAAGTCAATACCCTCATGCCAGTCCTTCTTCTGCTTGGTCACGTTCTCGCCCAGATGCTGGTAGCCGCTGTGTAGACAAATGTCAGCGCCACATCGTGCAACAAGATTCCACAAGTGCGTGACGAGTGATGTACCGGACGCCGTGATTCAAAATGGTTATCTTCTCTTTCTCCTCCACTGGTTGCGCGAAGAATTCTCTGGCCATACTGAGAACTCCAGCAACCAACTCAGGCGCCACGCCATGATTTGTGATGTAGAAGAACCCCACGCCAGAGCATGCGTTGTGAATTTGATTCGCCACGCGCAACCGCGCCTCTTTATCTTGCATCTTTTCTGGATCAACAAAGGGGCTGATGTCTATCACAGGTAGCGTAGGCGGAGCGCGCGACTCCTCCGACACAGAAGATTCCATATTGTTTTGATTGTGCAATGCCTAGCGGTAAACGTGACTCAAATGAGTTTACAACTGAGCATTTTATTTTTAATTTTCTTTTTCGGCTGCGCCAGAAGCCTTTCGGGCGGATGCGGCCTCCTCTTTCACGACGCACACCGCACACGAGGCGTTCTCCACCACGTACTGGCTAACACTGCCGACATAGAGCCTAGGTATAAGTTGTTCATGTTAAGGATAGGATTCAGTAGTAGTCGTGGAAGCAGGCGCACCTCTTCGCCTTGCTCATGCCTCTGCGGCCCATCACAACCATATCAACGCCAAGTGCTTCAGCTTTTTTGCATATCTTATGTTTGGCATCGCCCTCTCCAATAAGCATGGTACGTGGTATCTGGTGGTAAGGATATTAGGTTAAGGTTCAGTCACGTCAAGTTGTTTTGTTGAACATCGGCAGTGTACGTCTCTCTTGTGCAGCTTCCGGGCTAAGCGTTTGAGGAGAGCCTCCCCATGTGCGCGGAGGTGCACGGCCAGCGAATCACGGTAGTTTGCCGAAACAAAGGTCACCTCAAGTGTGTGGACTGCAACCAGCTTAGTTTTGCTTGGGCTCTAGCCCGAGTGAAGGCGTTGTAACCGCACCTTGTACTTGGAAAAGGTGAATGAGGTACACGTGATCGGCTGGAGTTGCGTGGTGCAACACCCACCAAAACGCGTGCATGGAGCAGCTCGAGCCATCCACTGCAACCATATACTTCATGCTGGTGCTTCGCGAACTGAGCGCTTCTCGCTGTCCGGTTCGGCCAGCCAGTAGAGTATCTTGTCGAATCCTTACCGGTATTTCTGAGAGTTTTGCTGTCGTGCAGGAGTTGCGCGTAACGACCCATTTTTTTCTTCTTTTTTCTTCTCTGCTTTTTTTATCGGACGATTCATTCGATCCCAGGAATAATCAACACAACATGAGGCGCGCTACTGCTCTGATTTGCTCTCGTGCTGCTCCTTCCGGCCTTTCCCAAGGCGCCGTGCGTCGGCTTTACGCCACCGAGTCTTCCGTTCTTGATGCAGTTATGCCCGCCACCGGTAATCCTTCCACCTCCCTGAATTAGTTCTTTGTTTTAATTGGTCAATCCTTGCCAGGCGCTGGCAAGCATCGCCTTTATCACTACACCTCAATTGGCCTGGTCACCCTTATTCCCGTGGCCATGGTTGCACCCTCCAGCGTGACTCTCCCGATCGATCTTGCCCTCGGCGTGTTGCTTCCGCTTCACGCCCACATCGGCATGGCTCACATTATTGAGGATTACGTACGCCGTGCCATCTCCTGCGGTTGCGTGACGTTTTGTTGACTGTCCTCTTATGGGGGCCCAAAATTTCCAGGTCCCTAAGAACGGCCGAGTCGCCGCGGGGTGGGGCCTCACGCTGGCCACCGGCATTGCCGTGGCTGGTCTTTTGAAGCTCAACGTTACGGGTTCGTCTCTGCTTGCACCAAAAACAGCAACTCGCGTACTGACGTTGCTTGTGTTTTCCTTCCTCTGACAAGGTGCTGGACTCACTGCTTCGGCCAAGACCTTGTGGAGGAAGGAGCCGCTCACCACTACGCAGAAGGAGTCGACCACGGCGTGAGCAACTCACAACGCCCGCCTCTGCGGCAAATAAACAGTACATTCTTGGCATTCTTTATGTTTTATTTGCTTTTTTTCTCCCACTTCGTGGAACGATGCCGGCTCTACACGCTAGCGCCTACGCGCGAGGCGCTACACGACCCCCTTGGCACCGCGTTTTGGCGCCAAAGGCCTCTCTTCTTTCTTCTTTCGTCATGGGTTTGCCTGCGTTCTACTCGGCCCCGGCCATAAAAAGCGGCCGAAGGCCAGACTGTCATTGTCCCACAAGCCTTGCCAGCACACCAGCCCTACTAGCAACTCCCAGAGCCCTACCGTTCACCTAGTCGCGACCGCTGTGCTGTTACTACCACACCAACACCACACCCTCTCGTACGTTCTCCGTTTTACATCGCTCTTACGTAAGAGGTTTCTCGCTCGCTACTACGATGACTCGCGCCCGACTTTTGTCGGTTGTGCCTCTTCTGGTCGTGCTACTCGCGTTGCACTTGGGCGAAGCCCGCGGCAGCCCTTCGTTAGCTTCGGCTTCGCCAACCCGCTCGCCTTGTGCTGCTTCGGTTTCGCCCGCCCCGACTCGTTCGCCCTGTGCCGTCTCTCCATCGGTGACCCCGACGCGTTCACCTTGTCTCCCTTCTCCCTCGCGTTCGTCCTCACCGAGTCGTTCGCCGTGCGCGCCCTCGCCTTCACGTTCTGCCAGTCCCACCCATTCGCCGTGCGCGCCCTCGCGTTCGGCATCACCAACGTCTTCGCCGTGTGCGCCTTCGCGTTCGGCTTCCCCTTCGCGCTCGCCCTGCGCATCTCGTTCACCTTCGCGTACGCCTTCGCCCTCGGGTTCGAGCTCGCCAACGTCGACTCCATCGGGGACGCCTTCGCCTACATCGTCGTCTGCGCCCTCGCCTTCGTCGTCGGAGAGTCCCTCATCGTCGCCTTCATCGTCAAGTACGTCATCGCCCTCAGCTTCGGCGACCTCCTCGCCAACCGGCTCGCCGACCTCGTCTCCTACTTCGACGGCATCGCCTTCGTCTAGCCCCTCTACTTCGCCAACTAGTTCTCCTAGTTCGACATCGTCGCCTTCCACCACCCCTTCCCCGACTTCATCGGTATCGCCCTCATCCAGTCCCTCGTCGTCGCCCTCGAGTAGTTCATCGCCCTCGGCTTCTTCGACCGCTTCTCCTTCGGCGAGTCCGTCTTCTTCACCGTCCAGCGCCCCATCGTTCCCGCTGACAAGTCCCACCGGCAGGCCGTTCCCATTCCCCTCTCAATCGCCCTCGCCCTCGAGTTCGTCGTCGCCTTCTCCCTCAAGCTCGCCGTCGCGCTCGCCGTGTCTTCCTTCGCCGTCGAACTCGCCGTCGCACTCGCCGTGTCACCCCTCGCCGTCGCACTCACCATCGCACTCACCATGCCACCCATCGCCGTTGCACTCGCCTTCACATTCGCCGTGTCACCAGTCTTCCTCGTCTTCGCCGTCGCATTCGCCCTGCTACCCCTCACCCTCGTCCTCCAGCTCGCCTTCTCCGTCGAGCTCACCGTCGTGGAGTCCTTCTTCATCTCCGACAAGCTCACCATCGGCCTCATCAAGCTCATCTCCTTCGGCGTCACCATCGGTATCTCCGTCAGCCAGTCCTTCAGCTTCATCCTCGGCCTCGAGCTCTCCTTCAACCAGTCCGTCTACATCACCCAGTTCAACAGCATCACCGTCGGCAAGTCCGTCTTCGTCGCCGTCGAGTACACCGTCACCAACTTCTTCACCGACAAGTTCGCCCAGTTCGTCGCCTAGTTCTACCGCGTCGCCTTCAGCGAGCCCATCTTCATCACCGTCCAGCGCGCCGTCGTTCCCGCTGACAAGTCCCACCGGCAGGCCGTTCCCGTTTCCCTCGCAGTCGCCCTCGCCCTCGCCTTCATCATCGTCCTCGCCCTCGCCGTCCAGTTCGTCGTCGCCTTCTCCTTCTAGCTCGCCGTCGCACTCGCCGTGTCGCCCCTCGCCGTCGCACTCACCATCGCACTCACCCTGCCGCCCATCGCCGTCGAACTCGCCTTCACATTCGCCGTGCCACCCGTCTCCCTCGTCTTCGCCGTCGCATTCGCCCTGCTACCCCTCACCCTCGTCCTCGTCCTCCAGCTCGCCTTCTCCGTCGAGCTCACCGTCGTGGAGTCCTTCTTCATCTCCGACAAGCTCACCATCGGCCTCATCAAGCTCGTCTCCCTCGGCGTCTCCTTCGGCGTCTCCCTCGGCGTCGCCGTCGGTATCACCTTCAGCCAGTCCTTCAACTTCGTCCTCGAGCTCTCCTTCAGCCAGTCCGTCTTCATCCCCCAGTGCGACAACTTCGCCTTCGGCGAGTCCATCTTCATCACCGTCCAGTGCGCCGTCGTTCCCGCTGACAAGTCCCACCGGCAGGCCGTTCCCGTTTCCCTCGCAGTCGCCCTCGCCCTCGCCCTCGCCCTCGCCCTCGCCCTCGCCCTTACCGTCCGGTTCGTCTTCTCCTTCAAGCTCGCCGTGCAACCCCTCGCCGTCGTCGTTGCCGTCCAGCTCACCGTGTGGCTCATCACCCTCATCGTCGCCGTCGAGCTCGCTATGCCGTTCGTCGCCCTCATCGTCGGCTTCGCCCTCGAGCTCGCCGTGTTATCCATCACCCTCATCCTCGCCTACGAGCTCGCCATGCCATCTCTCGCCCTCATCCTCGCCATCTAGCTCACCCTCATCGAGTCCTTCCTCGTCTCCTTCGAGCTCACCCTCGTGGAGCCCTTCCTCATCTCCGACGAGCTCACCATCGGCCTCGCCAAGCTCGTCTTCTTCGGCATCGCCGTCAGGGTCGCCTTCGCCGTCGAGTTCGTCTTCAGCAAGCCCGTCTTCATCGCCCTCATCCTCGCCTTCGAGTACGTCGTCACCGACTGCTTCGCCAACGAGCTCGCCCAGTCCTACAGCGTCGCCTTCAGCAAGCCCGTCTTCATCACCGTCCAGCGCGCCGTCGTTCCCGCCGACAAGTCCCACCGGCAGGCCATTCCCATTCCCCTCGCAGTCGCCCTCGCCCTCGCCCTCATCTCCCCCCTGCGACCCGTCGCCGTCTGCGTCGCCTTCCAGCTCGCCGTGCCGTCCGAGAGAGAGCCCGAGTGGAAGCCCGTCGACCTCTGCGCCGTGCCATCCCAGTGCAAGCCCTTCGCCTCACTGCCACCTCAAGCACTCGCCCTCGCCCTCGCCTCACTGCCACCTTAGCGGCAACAAGGGGCACAAACACAAACACCCGAAGCATCACCGCGACGACGTCCCGGACGAGGACCAGTTTGCCACCGACCGCGAATCGGAGTCTGCTCTGGATGACGACGAGCCCGCTCCTTACGAAGACCAGTTTGCGTCCGAACCGCTGGGCTCTCGTGACGACAGCACGAACGAGGACCGCAGCTTTGCGACTCACGAGGGCGACGGACACGACCACTCTGAACACCGCGAGTTTGCTTCCAACGACGAGGACACGGAGGCGGCGGCGGAGGAGGACAAGCTCTCGCTGTCGTCTGGGCGGCTCATGGGCAGAACAGCCGGCGATGAGATGGATTCTCTCAAGCTCGTTGTCATTGTCGTCAGCGTCACCGTCCCGGTGGCTGTCGGGCTGTCCCTCCTCGCGGTTGCGGCCGTGTGGTTGGTCGTACGCTACGTTCGCAGAAGGCCCCTCCGCCTCGGCACTCCCGCTGGCAGCCCCTTCGACGACGGGCACCAAGAGGCTGTGACCACTGCGCTGGATCGCGTCTGATTCCCTCCCCCTGCTGGGATGGTCGCGGTGGGTTTTTTCGCTTTTTCCTTCTCTTTTCTAGGAGTTGTACATAGCTGTGCACAAATAGAGTGGATTTTCCACCAAATTCGCGCAACTTCTTTTTGCTCGTCTACTCGCACAGGATGCTGTGCGGAAAAGAACGTGAAATGTGCGATGGGCTCTCTACTGTCTCTTGTCTTCGCGTGACCGGAGCCTGCCAGATGGGCTTGAGAGTACGTGGATGACGCGGAATATCAGTCAAACTTGTGGCGTCCGTCCGCTCTCGCGCGGCCCTGAGCAGCGCCGACATGTGCTGCAAGAGCATAAGTTTGGCCGTCGGTGTGCGATACAAAAGTACAACTCTTCCTCCTGCAGCAAACATCCCACATCAGCCATGCAACACCCATCTCGACGCTTCCTTTGGTTCGTGGCGCTGTCGGCGCTACTCCTCTCTTTCCTGGCCTCGCCGACTGCTGGTCAGGACGCTTCGGTGTCTGCCAGCGCGAGTCCAGTGGCATCAACGTCTCTAGAGCCTTCTTTGTCGCCATCAGCCTCTCCAGTACTTTCACCTTCTCCTGATACCAGTGTGTCACCCTCGTCTTCGCCAGTTCTCGCCTCCGCAACACCCTCAGCCTCCCCGGTCTCGACACCGTCACCCGTTTCGTCTCCCTCGGCCACTCCGTCGGAGGCCGTTTCATCTCCGTCTGCCTCCGCTTCTCCTGCCGGGTCGCCGTCATCCTCCCCGTCGGCTGTCATCACACCCTCGGCTACGCCTTCCGTCTCGGCCTCTCCCGTGAACTCTCCTTCCACTTCTCCTTCGCCTTCCATCTCTGCCTCTCCGTCCCTGTCCCCCTCGCCCTCTCCTTCCGCCAACGCCACCCTCGTGAGCGCTCCTGTTGAGGATGACGACGACGATGACCACTGGTGGGACCACGTCTCCAACCGCGCTGCCGTGGGCCTGGTTGTGGTACGAACATTCTGTCTTCAGACACTTCGCCAAGATGTCTCTAACTGGGATTTCCTCAACAGGCGTTTGCCGTCCCCATCATCGTGGTGGGTGCGATCGTGGCCGCCTACATCACCTACAAGGCCTACAACCGCAGGAGGTTCATCGAAACTGGTGCTGCCCCGCCCACGCGCGATGTCGAAGCCGAAATGGAGCGCTACCCCAACCCGGTCTTCTCCATCGACGAGACCGAAGATGAGGACCACCACCTTTAAGGCGCCCCTCTTTCAGAGATCAACTCTCTGTTCCGTTTGGGGCAGCAGGGAAAGAGTTCTTTGCTGTCCTTCTCCCCTTCTTCTTCCTGTCCGGACGTCTCCGCATTACCCAATAGCACTCTCGTCTCCGATGTAAATAAACCACCACTTGCACCACTCGCATGTGCACTCTGCTCAGCATCATGTATGTTCAGGTGGCAAGCAGGGGGGAAAAACCCTCAAAGCCAACCATGTAGGTCGTGGTTGAGCGGCAGTCCTCGCGCAATGCGCAGACACAGAGCCAGAACTTGCTGAATCGGAACAAGAGCTGCTCCAACTCGGCGATCTCGTAGACCCCCGAGTGGGTGCTCCTCTGGGGCGAGACCTGGAAGACCTCGTTGGTGTCGGCCCGCTTGATGGACACTGTGAACCAAGAAGGATTCTTGCGAAACTCGATGTAGGCGTGCGGCCGGCCGTTCTTGATCCCGAAGACTGCCACACAGGGCGCCTGGCTGCTGCTGCTGGCCTCTTCCGATCCGGGGGAAGGGTTCAGGGGGTGTATGGGCGGCGCTGGTATCGTTGTTGGCCCCAACGCGACGACGGGTGCGGGAGCCACCATAAGCTGCGGTTTGGGTGCCCGTGGCCGCCTGGTGCTGGTGCGCACAGGGGCCGTGACATTCGTGGTCATCGCGGCCTTACGTTTTTTTGGCCGCAGCCAGTCCTGCTTGCCCCCGACCCCATCCGGGTGAGCACACCCAGGATGTCTTTGGAGAGAAGAAGAGTGCAGGCGGACCTGCATGAAGCTTCTTCCGCACGACCTCATGTGACGGCCAAGGCCCTGCGAGTTCTTAAACTGCTTGGCGCACACCATGCACGTGTTCTCGGGGGCTTGTTGCTTGGCCTGGCCCGATGCGTTCCCCTCGGACGAGCGCTCTGTTCCCCCCCCCCAACA
>NAVB01000777.1:0-71631 GCA_002179805.1 Acanthamoeba lenticulata
GAGGCCACGTCGGAGGCCAGCGCGGCGGCATGGGCGAATACGGCTCAGCCCGCGGCCGTGCGCAAGGTGGTGCAGGTGCGCACGATGGGCCTCACCACCGACCACAAGCCCAACGACCCCGTCGAGAAGAAGCGCATCGAGGAACTGGGCGGCCTTGTCATCCACAGCAAGATGGACGGCGTGCCGCGGTAGGTTCAATTTTTCTTAGATTATTTTATTTATTTTAAGTATTTATTTATATTGCCAAGTGTAATATTTCTTTTTCAAATCGATTTGAATTAACGTGGCTGTTGGGCCAGGTTGAACGGCAAGATCGCGGTCTCGCGAAGTCTGGGCGACCTTCATGACCCCAACGTCGACGGCTACCTGAGCCAAGAGCCCGACTTTAACTTTATCGATCTCGCCGAGCTGAGCAAACCCGTACGTTCATTTTTATTTGTTTTTTTAAAAATATCATTGTTTTTAAATTTGGTTAAATTCATTTTCAATTCAAATTATTGTTCGTGTGCGTTTAGAGCGAGTCCAAGACGGTGCGGTCACTGGTGCTTGTCCTGGCGTGCGACGGATTGTGGGATAAGCTGAGCAACGAGGCTGTGGGCGACATCGTCAAGACGCAAATGTGTGTCGAGGCCGATCTCTACCACATCGCCGAAACGCTCATGAAGACGGCCTACGACGACGGCAGCACAGACAACATCAGCGTCTTGCTCGTTGATCTGTCCTCTTTTTGTGATACTAGTACAAGCTCCTAAAATGCAACCCGCGGTTGGAATTTAAGAGTTTTTTTTAATTTATTATTTTTAGAATTATTTATTTGGTATTTTACAAAGGCGTTTGTGGTACATGCAAACCGCTGATGCATCTCCTCCTTCCCTTCTGGCCAAGCGCAGCTGCGTTGACTTGTTCCGACGCAGGACGTGGACCCAAGCCCAAGAGGAAGATCATGGAGCTGTGCGGTACCACTTTCCCTTGAACAGAACGTCACACCTCGAGCTGCACAAGAAAGTACTTGTGCTGGGGGTGAAAGAGGAATCACAGCTTCATTCTTGAGGTCAACGTAGGGGATGTAGCCCTCTGGAGTCACCTCTTCACACATCCTAAGACTTGCCCTCTTCTTCCTTCCCCTCTACCTCGCGCCATCGCAGCCACCACCCACCAGGACTCTTAAGCAAGAGGGAGTAGTCCTTGGTGTCGAAGGAGGCCTCAGCCAGATGCAGAATTATCAACTAGCCCCTTCATTCCAGAGGCAAGGGAAGTAAACAGTGTCTTTGACGTGGAGAGCCTCCACGTCTACGCGCGACTGCTCACAACGAGAGCGCACTACTCAGACGACCTCGACCTGACCGACTGCACCCTCTTGACTCGATCACGGTTTTTCCTTCAAGGCCCAGTTTGGGCAAAGAACCATACTATGATGACATGCGCTGTTTGAGGGGGACACTGCGCTTGGCCAGGCAAGGAGCAAGGTCGTAGAATACATGCGCCACAACAACCAGCCACTCTACAACAAGCTGATAAATTGGGGAGCCATAACTGACGATGGCTTTGTTGAGTGGCATGTCCTTGATCAGCCTGCGCTTAGCATGTCCCCACCCTCTTTGCTGATTGTGGTCCTTAGGCATGAGAAATGTGGTGTCAAACAATTGCTTTGTTTCACTTACAGAGCTTGCACTGGTCGCAAGATCCAATGGTGGTCCAGTTATAGATCAAGTTGAGTTGGTTTACCCTAGGGCAGGACAGACCTTTGGCGACGCAGTTGGTGCGCATGTCGCTGCCACGACCGCTGGATCCCGCGTACAGGCAGCACGAGTACTCGCCCTTGAGCGGACACACGTACTTGGACTTCCACTTGAAGTTGTAGGTCAGGCTGGGGTTCTCGTTGACGAATTCCAATTGTCCCATTCCTGCGCTTGCGGCACTGTGCCCAAGTCAAGTCAGCAACAAAGAAAGAGAGGAATCCAGAGCATGACGGTACCAAGTGAAGACGATGAATGACTTCCGGTAGTTGTCACCATTGTAGAAGCCGAGGGTGAAACCATCGAGGTTCTCCGGATGCGGGCCCCACGAAAGTATGCTGGTGCTTCCCAAGTCCCGGAGGACGTGGTTGTTGTCAAGCATGCAAATGGCGGGGGTGGCGTCGAAGGTCGTAGGGCACAAGTGGGAAAGCTGGCCGCACACCTTGTACGTGTAGACTTGGCCTCGGTTATCCTTAGTGTGAACTGTGTTGTTGCGAAGAGCGGAGGCGAGCAGGGAAAGGTCATAGTGCTTGCCGGCAATGAGCATTGGGGCACATTGTTGTCCGTAAGCAGTAGGAGCCAGCGCAACAAGGCCGAAGAAAGCTACAGCAAGAGCAAAGGGCAGGACAGTGTACATGGTGTGGATAGGAATGAGATAAAATCCAGTGTACTCCAGCTTTTTACTCAGGCTGGCACACCTCATTGGCCCCATTCCCCCTTGTCGGGGTTTCTTTTTCTTTGTAAAACTCTTGTGCACCCTGGTTGGGGACAACACGTCGTAAACTGGTTTTTGGGCCCGTTAATCTCGATTGGAGAGTTCTCAGCCCATCTCAAAGAGTTCAACGGGCACCACACCGACCTTCATAGATAACCGCTTAGCCTGTGTGCCACAGGCGGGCTGGCTAGATGCTTCGATGTTGCCTATGTGCCGCCCGTTAGATGCGGAAGACTGCCTGGCATGGGCGAGTGTACGTCAGGGTGTGGATCGCAAGCCAGCAACACCAAACAATGCAAATGACGTACTCCCCAAATAGCAATTCCACTTTGTTGCCGTTTTTCTTGCTCACGCCCCTTTGGTTTTGCAACGAGCATGGATGTGAAGCAATGCCGTCCAAAGTCTACCTAACTCGTGAAGAAGAGGAGGTGTTGTTCACAGCCATGTTTGCTGTCAAGCGCACAAAGCCAGCCCACGAAGGGGGGGGGGAGGGTAGCACAGTTTATGTCCACGAGCACAACTCCCCCCTGCCGACAGCCCGATGGGCGTCTGCCACGCTGGAGTCGCAGAGCCTCTTGGTTCCGCCAGCCTACAAGCCACATGGGGTCAAGCTCTACTACGACGGTGAGCCGGTCAGCCTCACGGCCGAGCAGGAGGAGGTTGCCACCTTCTTCGCGGGGTACCTCGAGACCGACCACGGCAAGAAGAAAGTCTAATCTTTAAGAGATTGCACAAACCAATCACCTTTACTCTTATTACCACGAAGCAGCAAGAGTGCGGGCGGCCTCAGCAGCGGCCTCCTTCCTAACGGCGGCCTGGTCACCGAGTGCCTGGCCGTCAACATGGACGAACGAGATCTGTGTGAAGCCGAGGAAGCCAAAGACGGCCTTCAGGTACGGCGTCTGGTGAAGGAATCAAGTGTCGGTCAGCTTAAGAAGAGCTCTCAAGAAACAAGTGACGAAGAGCTTGAGCCAAGCTTACCACAAAGTCCACAGGCGAGCCTTCAGGGTAGATGCCTCCGCTGGCCGTCACCACAACCAGGGGCTTGCCCGTGACCAGGCCCACCGGACCAGAGGGTCCGTAGCTAAAGGTGAGACTCGGCTGGCAGATGATGTCGATGTAGTGCTTGAGGAAGTAGTTGATGCCAAAGTTCCACATGGGCGCCGCGATGACGTAGCGGTCGAAGGACTTGAAGTGTTCGATCACCTTGACCACTGCGGCCCACTTCTTGCCGGCATCCGAGTCCTCGGGCAGCGTCTGGCCGAACACGGTGGCGAACTTGCCCTGAACGCCGTACTGGTCGAACTTGGGCAGGTCGGCCGTGGGGAGGTCCAGATGCTCCACGGTGTGAGTCGGGTTGGCCTTCTTGTAGGCCTCCAGGAAGATGTTGGCGACGTAGGCCGAGTTGGAACCCTGGTGCGGAGAAGCAGTGATGTAGAGTACCTTGCTCATGTTGATGTTGTCGTTGAATGCTGTGTTGTTGTTGTTGAGCGAAGAGGACAACACACTGTCACTATTTAAGGTCCTTCAGCGCCGATAAAGGCGCCAGACGGCCAACTCCGACGTAGCGTGTAGAAGGTGGGGCGAAGGTGGGAATCAAGCGAGCTTTCCTTCCCCAATGCAGCGGCCCGCTCGTTTTCCACTTCACGTTCCCTAGTGTGAGCATGTTGGCGTAGTCGGAGAAAAATGAGCTCACCGCTCGTTTTCTTGTCTTGCAGGAACAAGAAAAGAGCGACAACCAGTCCGAGCTTAGGAAGTGGCGTGGGCTCTTTGGGCCTCTTTCCGAGGCGCCCGCAACGTGCGGCCAGACACCTGACGAAGAACAACAACAACAAGAAGAACAAGGACTGGCGACAATTCCAAAAATCCTGCTTGTTGTTGTTTTGTTGAACATGACAAGATGATGTTGAGCTTCCTCTTCATGCATCACATGCACGTGGCTTCTTCTTCCTGGTTGGCTTGGCTGCAGCTGGCGCCGCTGGAGGGCCACGGAGAAGACGAGGAAGAAGAGGAGCAGGCGGGCGAGGAAAGCGTAGGGTCGTCGACGAGGTAATAGGGAAACGAGTCCTCATCCCACGGCTGCCGCGTTGTCGTCCCGTCGTCGTCCTCAGGCTCGCTCCCCTTAGTGACGACGTGGCCGCTTCCGTCATCCTCTTCTTCCTCTTGTTCCTTGCCCTTCTCATCATCCTTTGCCTTGCTGTTGATGTTCACCACCGACGATGGCGGCTCATCCTGGTACAGCGTTTGCTCTTCCTCTTCCTCCTCCTCTACCTTCTCCTTGGCATCATCCTCGTCGGCGTGGCTGGTGCCGTGTGCGGCGCCCGAGCTTGGGAGCTGCGTAGACGTGACGCACGACGTCTTGTTGCTGCGCTCAACCGCCTCGCGGGCCTTCTCCTCGGGCTCGTCGTCCCTCTTCCTCTTCGTCGCCGCCGGCTCGGCCGCGTGCGCCGTCGTCGGCCGGAGAGGAGACGACGATGAGAAGGACGACAACCGGGCAGCGAATGATGAAGACAAAGAGGAAGCTGACGATGATGATGATGATGATGAAGACGAAGGCCCTGACGCTGCGGTTCGCTGGGCGACAAAGAGCCGTCGGCCCGGCTGTAGAGGCGAGGACGGCTCCAGCTTCGAGCCGCGGTAGGGCGACACGGGTGGCGGCAGGGATGGAGAGGAGGCGGGCGACAGCGAAGAGGAAGGGGATGAAGATGGAGAAGAAGAGGAAAAGGAGGAGAGTGAGGAAAAGGAAGAAAAGGAGGAGGAGGAAGAAGAAGGGGATGAGGGCTCGAGCTTGGCGAGCATGAAGTTGTCGATGCGCGGCTGCTTGCCCGCGGCCACGGCCGGCGATGAGGGCTGTGAGCGCGGCTGGCTGCCGTGACGCTGGGGCGACGACGACGGGGAGCCGCGCTTGGCCTTTCGCATCTCCAAATGCTGTATACACTCGGGCGAGTTGTTCTTGATGTAGTTGACTAATAACAAGACAACAGCAACAACATGAGCTCGAGGCCGGTCGCAAAGAGCAGCTCGCGGGGAGAGGTACCGAGGCTGGACACGGGGTACCAGGCGAGGCCCGGGTCCGGCTTGAGCAGGGCGAGCGCCTCCGCGGTCGAGTGGGCGCCCGTGTGTAGCCACACGTCGATGCTGGCCTCGTCGAGGATCACTGCCACGCCGCAACCACAGGACATTAGTTTCGTGGGTGTCAGCGGCGACAGGTTGAGTGCATGGCCACACACAAACAAATACGAACCTGGCATGCGGTCGTGGCACCAAGTGATGTTGGGCGCAGCAGCGGTGGTGATCATGGTGAAGGTCCACACTTCGTTACCCTGTGCGTCCTTCCAGCAGTCGTAGAGGCCGGCTAAGGTGAGCAGCTTGCGGTCGGGCCGTTGGAAGTAGTAGGGCTGCTTGACCAGGACGCCGGGTGAGGGCGAGGACGAGTGCCACTCAAAGAAGCCCTCGACTACAACCACGCAGCGCCGGTTGGGGACAAGATCTTTGTAGCTTCGCTTGTCCATCAGTGTTTCGGCTCGCGCATTGCTGGTCTTGTAGCGGCGCAGATCGCCAGCCTTTGACCAGAACGGGATCAAACCCCTGTACACATGCGCAAGATGCATAATCAATGGAACGTTGCAAATTGACTGGAGTTACAATTTAACGAACGCGAGTAAATCTGATACGTACCACTTCATGCTGGCCATTTCTCGAGTGGTGTTTTGATCTTTGCCGCCAACGGCGACGCAGAAGACGACGGGGAGGCAGCTGCCTGGGCTGATGTTGTAGCCTGGTTCGTACTTGTCTTTGTCTCGCCAGCGCCCTCCCGACACACCCATGGTTTTCTGGATCACGTCTGGCGCCAGCGAGCAGCACGCTCGTCCGCACATCGTGGGCTGTGTGTTTCCGGCTATGCCGCTCTTTCAGCCCAATCAAGTGAAAACAAAAGCCACACTTTTTTTTCATTTCCATTTCACTTACTTCCACGAATTATTTGACTGCATATTTGGCATTCTATGTGCCCCGGTGCGCATGCCTGGTGAGGGAAGCATCAGGACATGAAGGCCAGGGAGGACCAACCATGAGGCTCTTGGCCAAGAGCCAAAGCAAGACAAGGCCTAACGGTCAGTTGCAAAACTCAGTGAGGCTTCGGGCAGTTGCCGCTCACCACTCCGGTCACCAGGACCGCGGGAGACTTAAGGAGAGCCAATGGGACGCGACAGGCACGAGCGTGAGAGGCCTGCAGAAGTGGACGAGGCCACCAGGTTCAGGTCTCTTCAACAAGCATCTTGAAGCGGCAAAGCGAGCGAACACGAGTACTCTTCCTCGGTGAGAACAATATATCTTCGCTCCTTGGCAACGCTTTGAACTTTAAACGCAGAAGATCAAAAGCACTTACGCGCCAGCCACAGATCAAACATCATGGCGCAGACGACAACCGCACAAGCTGATCCGCTTTCTGACTTGGGTGCCCTCTCCTAACTGCTGTGCCTCGCTTGGTTATCTGCAACTTACTTTCATTTTGCCCCGCTCCATCCATTAATCGCGATTCTTGTTCGTGCCAACAACTCTCGTCTGTCGCACTTGTCAGGTCAAGAATTGAAGGAGGTAGATCTTAGTGCCACAAAGGAGAAAGAGTTCACTACTTACGAGAAAGACGTCAGCTCCTCGGGGACCACCTCAACAAGCAGGAGCAAAACAAGGAGACACCACAAGGACGGTACGCACGTCTGCCTACTCTCGCCTGTTTGTGTTCACCATCTCCGATCCACGGAAAGGTCTTTAATCATCTTTTTTTTCACTTTTAAAAATACAAAATTAATACGAAATTTATTATTGTGTGGTTGCCACGCGCAGTAAAAGTGGAGAAGCCGACCTGGGTGCCCGATGCCGAGGTAACCAAGTGCCACAAGTGTGAGGCCACTTTCTCGCTGTTCCTCCGCAAGCACCACTGTCGGGGCTGCGGCAAGGTCTTTTGCATCAAGTACGGCATGACCCCGCCATCACAACCATAATCTTGGCCACCGTCATTGTAGCACATGGTCTTGACACGCACGATCTGCACAGGTGCTGCGACAACTGGCTCCTGCCGCCCAAGGAGCTCGAGTACACCACCATCCAGCGGACCTGCAAGTCCTGCTTCAAGCGTCTCTCTTCGATCGACTTTGATCGCAACCACGAGCAGTGGGGCCGCAAGGGCGATCCCGTACGGCATTGCTCGTCCTCACAGTCGTCATCGTCACCATTGTTGTCGGAAGCTGATGTGATCAACTCTTGGGACGCGCTTCCGCACACAGGCGATCGTCCTGGTCCATGGCGCCTGCGGCTCGCGTCGGAACTGGTTCCTGCTGGGCCCGGCCCTGGCCGAGAAGGGCTACCACGTGATCGCGCCCGACATGCCCGAGCACGGCTCCCGCTACGAGGAGAAGCTCTACATGGCCAGCGGTATGGCCGCCTCCTCGACCGACCACATCACCGCCTTGGCTTGTCTCTCTCTATATGAGACTTGCCTGCTCACAGCTGACCTGGTGTATATCACTTCACACAGCCGTTGAAGCCGTGGCCGACATGATCCATTACTACGTGCCGTCCAAGAAGGCCCTCGTGTTCGGCTACTCCATGGGCGGCTACATCGCCATGGTCTTCGGAGCCAAATATCCCGAGCTCTGCATGTACGTTTTTGTTTATTGTTTTTTTTTAAAAAAAATATAGAATAGACCAAGTTTCGTTCAGCACGAAGGGCCCCCGTACCTCGGTTTCGGCGTCATCTTCGGGTTCCCTCTTGACAGCAACAGCAGTTCTGCTTGACGTGGCCGTAGCCGTGGCGGAAGCCGGGGCGGTGGCAACAACATGGGCTGGCGGCGTCGGCCTGGGTGGAGACGAGGAGGGGCGTGACTGCGGCCTTTCGGTAACAACCGGCGCGGACTGCCTGGCAAATAGCTTCTGGCGGACGACAGGCGGCTGCGCGGCCGCAACGGTCCTCTCGATGCGGGGGGCAGCCACGGTCGGCAAATCTCTACATGGCGAAGCGCGTATCAGGCCGTAAGAACGATTCGTGAGAGAAGAGATGAGGCGAGATAAGTACCGAGCGCGCAGGGATGTAGAAAAGGCGGCGCGCGAGGAACTGCCCCCGGCTTCGCCGTCGCTGAGAGCATCAACAGGTGGAGAGCGCTCCTTCTGTCGTTTCTACGAGTCAAGAACTGCTACTATGGCGAGTTGATGTGACGCAAAACGGCAGGACAGGTGTACACGCACCTCAGGAGTCGTCTGAACAGCAACCCGGTTCTTCCAGTGAAGCACGAGATCCGACAGACGCTCATTTGCCCGGCTGAGCTCCTCCGCTGCCGTGGCCGCCTGCAAGCGTTTCACATGTCAGATCAGGTTTGAACGGACGGGGCCGAGGAACGCTGCCACCTTCAGCTGGTACTTTTGGAACGCGTTGCGCCACTTCTTGACCTCGGCAAGCTGATCAATGATTTGTTTGTCCATGGCGAAGGTGTGTGCGCTGCTCTCTTCATTATCCAGTCTTGCCCTTTTGTTCCTCTCATCATCGCTTCCCCCTCTTTCTGAATATTGGAGAAGGATATGGATGCGATGAGCCCATCCAATTGGATTGGCGGAGCACATGCGAATTATAGAATAGTTGCGTACCGGGTGAGTGCGTTATGGGTCGCTTTCTTTGCCGAGACATTCTCATGAGAGGCACGCAATCGCTTGCTTAGATCTTGCTTCCTCCTTTTTTATTTTCTTAGAAGAAGGCGGAGTCCCTTCTGGAAGTTTTTGGCTCCGCCTTCTTGTGGTCGAGCTTCGTTCGGCGCCAGCCACCGGTCAGCCCCAGGCTTTTATTGATGGGTCGACTCGACTCATCTCGACCAAGTGGAACTCTGGGGGTGAAGGGTGCGAGTATGTATCCGCAGCCTTAAAGCCACCGCCATCGATGGCCTCAGCGAGGACCACCCACCTCCCTTCTTCTTCGTTAGGCGATTGGGAATATTCTTTAGTGAGCGCTTTACTAAAACATCAGCTGAGCTCGTATTTGATAGTTGATCGCACGACGACAACGTAGAGCGAGAGAAGGCTTGTGGTAGTGAATCAAGACGTGTGGGTTGAAACGGCATCTTCGGCTTCAGCTTTCTTGCGTTGCTCGAGCTCGCGCTCGGCCTGAGCCTTCTTCTCCTTTCGCGCGTTGCGCTCCTCGTACATGCGCCTGTTCTCGGCGATACGCTCGATGATGAGTGTCGTCGTCAGCGGGGACTCACTGTCGAGCTCCTGGTAGATGCCCATCTTCTCCGCCACCTCATAGGGGCTCGTTCCATCAGCGCACGGTTCAACTAGCGTGTCGTTGCATGTCGTGACGGTTTGGCACCTTTGCGTCAGCTGACATGCCTATCGAAAAGCGAGTATGGGGAAAGTTTAAAGGCACCCTTGTCCGACCCGTGGACGACGACGGCGATGTTGTTGTTCTTGATGAACTCCTCCGTCAGCTTCTCCGGCGCGCCGAGGACCACTTCATCGACGTACTTGCACGAGAGGACGCTGAGCACACGCTCGTAGAGGGTCATGATCGGGAAGTTGCCCTTCTTGTACCGGTTTACCGTCTTGACATGCGCAACAGAGACGCGGTCGGTAATGAGAAGAGCGCGAGAGCGAGAGGAACATGACGTAGACGCGTTAGGATCGGTACCTCGTCGTCAAGAACGCCAACAAGGAGGAATGTGCCTAGCTGCTTGGCCCTTTCCAGCAGCTTGATGTGACCGACGTGGAAAAGGTCAAAGGCTCCATCCACGTAGACGACCTTGTCGGTGGGCTGTACGAGCAGCGCAGAAGCGAGAGTCTAAGACCGAGATAGAGAGAAACTTCTTCTTCTTCTTCTTCTTCTTTTCTGCGTGCGAGAATGAGGGCGCACCAAAGCCGCCTTCCCGTCGGAGAAGAGGTTGAGCTTGCCGCTGCTGATCCACTTCGACACGCCTGTGCGGCTCTTCTTCTCTTCGCTCATCGAATGGACAAGCGGGTCCGAGTGGTCCAGCTCGCTGGACGTGTGGTGGTCCTTGGTGCACTCGAGCATGCGCGTGACCAGGTCAGTGGTCGAAACGCCCGTCGTGCGCGGGACCTGATAAGCCACACCACTTGAGCAAGACTCACGCGAGAGAGAGAGATGGCGATGGCAGTGGCAGTGTGTACCTCTTTGTAACGGCCAGCGGCCTTGACTAGAGCGTAGCAGTCGGTGCCATCGCCAGCGGTGGTGATATCGTCACCGTGGACGCAGAAATCGATGTTGTACTTCTCCAGCACATCGAGTTGTGTCACGTAGGGGGCGTCCCGCACAATCTCGTCCACCCATTTGCACGCTTCAACAGCCTTGTACCTGGTTGGACGCTCCATCGTTAACGATGGAGCACTTCACTGTGAAAGGAACGAGTACAAACTAACCTTTCCTCCTCATTCATAACGGGCGGGCCCTTGTTCTTGGTGATCTCAGCGTCACTATGCACGCCCACAACGAGGTAATCGCCGAGAGCTCGCGCCTGTTGTAGAAATGTGCTAAGCCCGATGAACGGTGCCGATCTTAACAACAAACAAGTGGCGCACCTGTCGCAAGGCGTTGGCGTGTCCGAAATGCATCATATCGAAGCAACCATCAGCCCACACTCGCACAATCTTTTTCTTTTCTCCATCTAGGGAGGGTGAAGAGGCCGTCGAAGTGTGCTCTTCAATCTTTGACACCTTAGCCGCACCATTTTCAACCTTTCCATCAGGAGCCTCCTCCCTCGGTCGCTTTCCCGTAACACTCGTGCTCGAGTCCAGTTCCATTGTGCGCTCGATCGCTGCTTATCTGCTCTTAGCTTAACTCAGTCAGTGACCGGTCTCGTCGGCACTTCCCGAGCTCTGCCTGCGGAACCCGTCCCGGAAACACGCCCCGAGTCGACACATTGCTGTACGGATAAACAATTTTTATTTATTTTTTTTCTTTGATGGAGGAGCAGCAAGAGGAACGCAGCGAGATGAAGGGCTGGCGAGCTATTGTTTTGGGAGCAACTGGGGCCACGGGCAAGGTATGCTAGGCACCTTTCAACAGGCTGTTATGGGGGATTTCACCATTTCCTGCAGGCACTGGTACGTGAGTTGATCGAATCGCCCAAATGGAGTCATGTTACTTTGATTGGCAGACGACGCGCAGACGAGCTTCAGCATGGTACGGTCCACGTTCCCAGGCAATTTGCATATTGGCAACTGGTCATGCGAGGTGCTACGTGCAGACAAGGTTGAGCAGGTCGTGGTGGACATGGACCGCATGGAAGAGCACGCCGAATCCTTCAAAGACCACGATGCAGTACGCCAAGGGTTGCTACAACCTCCCTTGCTTTACCGTTTTACCAAGTGGCGATTGTGGCTGCGGGTCTCAGGCGTTCAGCACCTTTGGCACGACACGGAAGGACGCAGGCTCGGCGGAAGCATTCGTCAGAGTAGCCCTCTTCTACTACTCCAGTGCTTATGGTTGAGCGTTGCCGCCGCAGCTGTTGATTGGGGTTGTGGCGCAGATCGATCATGGCTATACGGTCAAGTTCGGAAGGCTGTGCAAGGAGGGAGGCGTGAGGCACTTCCATCTCCTGACCTCAACTGGGTCTAACCCCAACAGTTGGTTTCTTTATCCCAAGACCAAAGGACAGGTGCCGTTAGTGAGCAGCGGCTCGAGTCTTGCCTATTCTCATCACACGTGCTGTGCAGATTGAGGAAGACATCAAGCAGATGGACTTTGCACGCACCACCATCTGGCAGCCAGGCCTTCTCGCCAGAGGCGACAAGGCACGCCTTGTTGAGAAGCTAGCGGGGTACATGATAGCCTCTCTTTAGCATCTTGAGCCTTTTTACCTGTACCTTGTTGCTCACTCTTGGGTCGGCGCTTCTCAATAGCTATGTTCTGCCCGAGATGCCAGTCGCACGACTTGCTCGAGCAATGCGTCTTCAGGCGGAGCAACTTCTTGAAAGTGAAGACAAGTCATCCGGGGTGGAGGTGTTTAACAACAAGCACATCAACGCGATCGCCGAGGAGTAGTGGCTCTTTCATCTCCCTTGTTGGCGCCAAAAAGGGAACCAGAAAACACGATAAGAATGCGGTTGTCTTCGCGTATCTGGAATTACGCACGCTCTTTTTCCTTGGCTGCGCCGCTGTCATTTTTTGTTGTTTTTTTTCTGCCACGCGTGGTTGCTGTGTGTCGTCGCTACGCGCGTCCTAACACTCTTCGCACACCCCTCCCCTCCTCATCTCGTTGTTCCCGGACCCAAGGTTCGCTCTCAAGTGTTTATTCTAGTGTTATGCACTTAAAATGGCGTCACATTTTTGTGAACGGGCCCAAATAACGAAGTTTTTCATCGAATTAGATTGCACATGGGAGAATCTGGTCACTCGCCTGCCCTGGTGGGCAAGGTCTTCATCATGAACTATTACACGATTCTGCACGATGAGCCGCAATCGCTGTACAAGTTCTACAAGGACGATTCTGTCTATAGCTTTGGCATTGAGGGGGAGCCTCTCTCGCCCGAATCCACTGTCACTGGTCAAGCGGTAGGTTATTTGCGTGTGTTAATGCAATTGTGCCGCTTTCTGAAACATCCATCTTGCAGAACATCAACGAAAAGATCAACTCCCTGGGTTTCAAGAACAGCAAGGTTCATCTGTCGGTGGTTGAAGCGCAGCCCACGCTCGGGTCCGGAGTGCTGCTCATGGTGAAGGGCACTATCACCAACGAGGGTGCCGCACCCTCGTTGCGCAAATTCGTCCAGACCTTCCTGCTCGCCCTGCAGCCCGGTGGTTACTATGTTCGTAATGACATCCTCCGCTATCTCACTGAGGATTCGGACAAGTCTACCGGTACGCTCCCCCCTTTGCAAAATTGGTCAACAGCCCCATTTGGTTGTCAATTTTTAGCTTTCGTCACTGCGATGTTGCGCAATCGATACCATTTATTAATTAATTCTACTCTGTGATGGACTTGTTTTCCAGCGGTTCACACTGGTGCGGAAACCTCCCCCGTGACTGAGGCGCCCGCCAAGGAGGCCGTGGCTGTTCCCGAGGCCACCAAGCCCGCCGCGGAGCCCGAGCAGCAGTCGGCGCCCGCCGTTCCCGTGCCCGACGAAGAGGCTACTCAGCAGCAACAGCAGCAGCAGGAGGAAGAGACTCAGCCCGCCTCCCACGAGCCCGAGCAGCCCAAGGAGACCACCACTCCCGCCCCTGTGCCCGTCGCCTCTGTTGTGCCGGATTCCCACGCGGATGAGCGCGAGGAGACCACTCCCGCCGCCGCTGCCGCCACCCCGGCTCCGGCTGCCGAGACCAAGGACGAGGCCGCCGCCGCTGCCCCTGCGGCCGCCGTCAAGCCCAGTCCCGCCAAGCCCGTGCGTGGTGCCCCCGCCGGCGGCCGTGGCAAGCCCGCCAAGGAGGACAAGGCTCGCGCCTCGTCCGCCGGTGAGGCCGCCGCGGCGCCCAAGGCTGAGTCCTCGGCGCCCGCCCCCAACAGCTGGGCCGCGATGGCCGCGCGCAAGAAGGACGTGCCCGTCACGCCCCTCCCCGCCGCCGCCCGCCCCGCCAAGAAGGCCCCGACGGCCGCTGCCGGCGCCGCCACGACCACCGACGACGCTGCCGCCAGCGCTGCCACCGCCACCGCCACGGCCCCCGCCACCAAGGAGGGCGAGGCCGCTTCCGGCGCCGAGGCGGCCGCTCCTGGTACCCCTTTCCCCCTCCGAGACTGGCCTGGGTCTGGGCCTGAGCTGACACATACACACCTCAGCAGTGGGCGGCTTTGAGAGGAAGTCGGACCCGAACTCGATCTACGTGCGCAACCTGCCCTTCGCCGCCAAGCAGAGCCAGGTGACGGAGGCCTTCCAGGGCTTTGGCAAGATCGTCTCCGTGACCATGCAGAACGACAAGGGCTTTGCCTTTGTCGAGTACGAATCGCCCGAGTCGGCCCAGGCCGCCATCAAGCTCGCCGCCGAGAACCCCGTACGTACCACGCGGCTCACGGTCATGGTCGTGCATAACTGGAATAACTCACGCATACCTTTCATAACACACATACACAGATCACGATGGACGGGCGGCCGCTGAGGGTCGAGGAGCGGAAGACCAAGCGCCCGAGCGGCGGCAGCGGCATTGGCGGGCGCAAGCTCCCCGGTGCCGGCCCGCGCGGCCCTTCGTCGTCCGGCAGCAGCGACCGCGTGCCCCGCGGCCCGCGCTCCGACTCGGGCAACTTCCGGGACCGCGGCGTGGGCTCGCCGCGCCCCAACGGCAGCGGCCCTTCGAGGGATCACCGCAACCCGCGAGGCGGCGACAAGCAGCGCCCGGCCTCGCCCGCCGTCAGCCGTCCCTCGCCCGCTCCCGCCGGCGCCGCTCCCGCGGCCGCCACCGCGGCCGGCAAGAAGTAATCGAAGAGAGCTTCCTTGCCCGCCTCGCGCACTCGTGCGACTCTGAGGCAGAGCCACGACGACGACGAATAACAACGACAACACAAGTAAAAAAACAACGACAAGACGAGTAGCACCACCACCCCCATCACTGCCATGACGACGCGAGACGAGGACCAAGCGGCGGACATGTTGAGGAGGCGGAGGAGCAGGAGAGGAACGAGGAGGAGAAGGAAGATGAGGACGGACAATAATGATGTGATGATCGATCGGTGATGATAGCATAGGAGGAAGATGAGGAGGAGGACGTGGCTGGCGGCAAAGTGCAAACAATCACAACACCCAAGCGAGCGAGCGAGAGCGTGTGAAGTGGAGGACGACGACGGAGGAAGGTGGGGGACGGTGACGATGTGGCGGTAGTGTCTGTGTAGTGTCTGTGGTGCGCCGCGTTTGGCCATTGGTTCGCAATTTTATTTATTGAAGATCTTCTTTTCTCTCTCGAACGAGCGTCGTCCTCCACCTGCTGCCGCCTTCTTCGAGCTCACTCGTCGTTGGAGGGCCGCTTGGGCGAGAGGCCGAGGGCGTGCGCGAGCATGCGGCGCGCCACGCGCGCGTCCGTCGGTGGTCGCGGCACACTCGCCCGCGC
This sequence comes from Acanthamoeba lenticulata, assembly GCA_002179805.1. Lineage (NCBI taxonomy): Eukaryota > Discosea > Longamoebia > Acanthamoebidae > Acanthamoeba > Acanthamoeba lenticulata. The sequence continues at coordinate 15,482 of NAVB01000777.1, forward strand.
TACCTCCAGCCCCACTGATGGAGACAGAGAGCGTGAGCCGCGAACCAATGGATGATGATATCAGCCAGCCGAACCATGAACGTACCTCCGCGTGTGGTCTGCGTCTTGGGGCTGCCTTCGGCCAACAACCGCAGCTTGAACGGCGCGTTTGTGTCGCTCGCGTGACGGTTCATGGCCTCGCGAGCTAAGCCCCCCCCCCCAACACACGATCACTAGCATGATCAGCTCGGCCACTTGTGGATTGTGAGAGCAGACCGGTGTTCTACCTGCTTCGTGCGAGTTGAACGCGGCGACGGCCGTCGTGCCGCTGAGACGCCGCACGCGCACGGTCGGTGCTGACGCGCCAGCCTCACCGACATAAGCGAGGAGCGCTCGGACAAGGAGAGCCTCCACCCCCTCTGGCGGCCGCTCGTCGCCCGCACTGAGGTCGTCGCGATAGAGCAGCTCCAGCACGTGAGCCGGGTGCTCTACCACCGCGACAGTGGGGTCGTGGTCCTCGCGTGGCGCCTCCGCCTCGTCGTCTAGGCCACGGCCACGGCGCCCGCGCCGCGCTCGCTGTTGGTTGAGGGACGCCCACGGGTCGGCCGCTCGCCTGCCGGCGCCGCCATGGGAGGCCTCCTCGCGCCGCTGGCGCCGCGCCCACTCGGCAAACGGGGCCGGGTCGACGAGCGGCTTGAGCTCGTCGATGTTACGTCGCGACAGCGCCTCTTCAAGCGCCTCGTCCACGTCGTCGCCATCGTCGTCGCCGTCGTTCCTGTCTTTGGCGTCGTCGTCATCGTCACTGTCGTTGTCGGCGACAAAGACGTCTTCGAAGGGGGCCCGGCGTGTGGCCTGCTGGAACCCGCGTCCGCGGCGTCGCTTGGCGTCGGGCTCGACGCTCACCGGCGCGCCGCCTGGCATCGACACTGCGTCGCGCGCAGGAGAAGCGGCCCTCCCTGCCGCGGCCGCGGCCGTCGGAGCCGCCGGTGTGGCGCTGCCGCGTCGGTCCTCGCGAGTGGGTACGGACTCGGCGGCAGCAGCAGCTGAGAGCGTGCCGAGAGGTCAGCTTCGACGTCGCGCGTGGCCATGCGCGAGGATGGACAAGGTGAAGCACCTTGAGCGGCCGCCCGCCGCCTGGAGGGCGGGACGTAGAGGCCTCCCCGAGGCGCCGCGGCCCGGCCCACGGCAGCTGAGGAGGAGCCTCCTCGCTGTTGTTGTGTCGTTGCAGAAGATTCTGTTGCAGTAGGCGGTAAGGATGTTGGCGGGGGCGCATTGGTCACGTAATCAGCATAGAGCAAGAAGGGCCTGGCTGGCGGTAGTGGCGACAGTTGAGGACTCCCTTCGTTGCAACTAACATGAAAGATTAAAAGGGGGGGGGAGAAGTACGAGATGGCGGATGCAGCCTCAGCTACGACGATGGTACGGCGGTCGTCTACGGAGCCGATGGAAAAGGATTCGAGGCCCTCAAAGCGCTCTGCCGTCTTGTGCACCAGCAGACGGCCGTACCCGCCCAACTCAGCGAACATCACGCCAATACGCTTCTGTCTGCGCGATCGATCTCCGCTCATCTCTGCATCGGGTGGTGCACGCGCTGCGGCCACCAAGGCCACGAGCTCGGACTCGATTGCGAGCAGCAAGCGGCGGCCCTTCACCGTGCCGAGGGCACGAGCGAGCACCGGGCCTTCGTCTTCCATCTTCGTTGTATTTCTTTTTCTTCTTTACTCGAAGCTTTGCTGACTACAAGGCGAGAGACGTAGTCCACGAAGATGGTGATCCACTTGTTGTAGTATAACAACATGAACGTGAAAAGCGCCCAGCAGGATGAAAAGGAAGATGATGAGGAGGGTCAAGACGCCGCTGGCTGGTAGAAGAAGTTGGAGGCCGGGTGCTGCACGAGGTGCTGCGGCCCGTACTCGTCGTACAGGGCCCGCGTGAAGAGCGACTGCTGGAACTGCAACGCGCTCGACCACGCCGCCATGCCCCGCCACGCGTCCACCAGCGGATCCTCCGCCTATGTTGATGTTGAGGACGATGATGAGCGCAAGAGCCAAGCATTGCGCGCGCGCGAGGGGGAGGGTTCAACGGACCATCGTGACCGCAAAGGCGGAGCCGTCGGGCCGCGAGGCCAGCAGGTCGCGCTCGAGGCGCTCCTTGAAGTTGGCGAACAGGACGTTACCGCCCGTCAGGAAGATGTTCTGCGCCACGCCCGCGCGCCGCACGTCAGCTTTGGTTGGCCACGAGGACGAGATGAAAGGACGAGGACAAGGACAAGGACGAGGACGAGAGGAAGGGCGATGATCACCTGGACGACGGCGGTCTGGCGGGGCTCGGGGAGGCGGCGGACCAGGTAGGAGGTGAGCTCGCTGACGCCCATGCAGTCGATGCCCACGATGGAGGGCTGGAAGAAGATCTCGGGCACGCGCACGCGCTCGGTGGCCACGAAAAAGTGGCCGCTCAGGTCAAACAGCGGGTTCTTGCCCAAGGCCGAGGCCGAGGCGGGCGCCTTGATCGACTCGCCGTGACGCTCGAGCGTCTTCTCGATCTTCTTGATCTCGTCGCGCTCGCGCGTCTCCTCCTCGTCCTCCTCGTCGCCGGCCATCGTGCGGTACACGTTCCAGTCCGAGTCCCGCGCGCCAAACGACGACTCGGCGGCGTCCTCGTCCCGCGCTGCACGGCTGCCCTTGTGCTCAAAGGCCGCCGAGGCCAGCGCCCGCAGCCGCTTGGCCGACGCCGCGCCGCGCCGGCCGCCCTCGATCTCGCGCCGCCGGCGGCGGCCCTCGATGGCGGCCAGCAGCGCTGCCCGCCGCTCGCGCAGCCGCGAGGCCCAGCCCTCGGGGTCCTTCAGCCGCTCCTCCTCTTCCTCCCGCCACTTGCGCTCCTGTAATTTATTGTTTAAAAAGGTATTGATAAATAAGAAAGATAAATAAAATCTCGAGATAATTTATTGTGATAAATATTTTTAAAATAATACTAAAAAGAAAAAGAGGAATTTGAGGCGAACCTTGGCGTCGTCGCGCTTCTTGCGTTCCTTGGGCTGGAGCGACTTGGTCAGCTCGGAGATGCTCTTGTTGAGCTGCGCCTCGTCCATCCGCAGCACCTTCAGCCGTTTCTGTTTTGTTTTGGTTTTTGCTCCACGTCAGGGCGCGCGCCCTTCATTTGAAGCGAGGCGGGACGGGATGGAGAGGACCTCGAACTTGGCCAAGTCGCTCTCCTTGAGGGCCTTGGTGGCCTTGAGGTCCTTAAGCTCGGCTTCCTGCATCTTCCTCTGTGTCACGTGTGTTTGCGTCCGTGGGCTGCCGTGAGTTTCGATTCCCGCTGGCGCCAAGCGGTCCGGCGAGAGCGAGGAAGAGCACGGACCTTCTCCTTCCGGCGGTTCTCGGCCATCTCCTTGAGGCGGAGGCCCTGCTCTCGCCGGGCCTGCGTGCGCCGCTGCTTCTCCTCTTCGGAGATGACCTTCTCCACCGGCGCCGGCCCGACCGCCGCAATCTGTACACACACGTACGCGCGCACAAATGGACGCACACGTATGCGCGCGCAAATGGAGGGATGAGGACAACGACGGGGCAGCGCTTGCGTGAGGGGGCTCTCTTGGGCGCACCATGCGCATCTGGCGCCTGGTGAAGTCGTGGTCGTTCTGGTAGAGCCGCAGCTCCTCCAGGTAGTCGAGCGCCACATAGCAATGCTGCTCCTTGATTTGCTGTTGTATTTGTATTTGTATTTGTATAATTTTTAAAATAAAAAATATTAAATGAAATAAAATTCCAAAAAGATTTTTAATAATAAAAAAAGACGAGAGGCGAGACCGCACCTCGATCTTGTTGGGGGCGAAGAGGGTCTTCTCGTAGGGGTACTTGAGCTGCAGGACCTGCTGCAGGAAGTCCGTGGCCCGCTGCCCGCCCAGCGGGATCCTGTTGAACCACAACAGGAGGCCTGTACGTGTGAGGATCCACAACAACAACAACAAGAAGGCGAGGACCACGAACCGCTTGATGGAGGAGCCGTCGGGGGCGTCGTCGGCGATGAGGACGTGGTGGGTGGCGAGGTTGCCGCTGGCGATGATGAGGCCGTCGCGGCCCCCGGCCGGCAGGCGCGGCTTGTTGTAGTAGTAGGCAAAGAGCGCGTCCACGCCGTAGCACACCGACGGCGCGCGGTAGCACTCAAACAGCAGCTCCGACATCTCTGCGCGATCGAGCAATCGCCACACCATGACGACAACGACGACAAAGACGAAGACGAAGATGCAGACGACGAGGGCGACAACGGTCATGTGAGGACGCCGACGCTCGCAGCGCTGCTAAGGTGTCGAGTAGGCGGGGGAGTACGTTGGCGGCAGTGAGTCGGGTTGCAGAGGACCTCGGTCATGACGATCGGGTTCATGATGCGATCGCTCTCGATCCGCAGGTTGGTGAAGATGTAGTCCAGGATTTGCTCCTGCAGGACGACATCATGAGGCCGAGAAGAAGAAGAAGAAGAAGAAGACGAAAATGGAAGGAAGTGTGAGCCAGGCATGGGACGGTGAAAACGATGCAGCTAGAGGGAGGCCATGCCTGCGCGTCGAGGCGGGTGACGAGGCCCGAGTCAAAGGGCGTGCGCAGGTTGTTGAGCGCGATGTCGGCACTGAACACGTCATTGCCGACGTACGAGCGCAGTGTGTCCTCCCCCTCCTTCTTGGTGCGCGCCTTGCCCACCACGGGCCGAAACTTGACTGCACGACGTACATGTCGTCGGGCGATGGTCTCGAGTCAGTTGACGATAGGGCAGAGGCGGAAGAAAGGGGGGAGGACGGTACGGCTGGGTTGGGCCTGGGTCGACCAGCCTGCCCGGCAGGTGTGCGAGCCTGCGCAGAATGCAATCATGGGCGCGTTTCAGTTGGCAGTGCGAGCGTCATGAATGAAAATTCGAGTGGCCACTCCCAAACGCACCGTTGTCGATGATGATGGCCGGCTCATCGCTCACCTCCATCTTTGCGCTTTGAAACAAAAACCAATTTCATATTGATTTTCATAAGGGAAATGAAGAGAAATTGGCCCCTTTCGAATAATAACAGCAGATTGAACACAGCCATGAGCGATTTGGCGGTCACAACAGCGCCCTCGTCCGCCTCGTCGCCTGCCACTTCCAGCGCCGCTGCATCACAGGCGGGTGTGCAAACTCGTCTGACCGCGTCAGGGGCAGTGGCCCCCATTCGGCAGCTGGGCTTCATCTCGCGCGTCACCAAATCGGTAAAAAAGTACCTCCTTCAACCTTTCGTGGTGGGCTTTGCGGTTGCCTTGGGCATGAGTTTTGGTACATTTTATGCTACTCCATCCCTTCCCCACACCACGCATTTTTAATAATATTTTTCGCTCCGATTACTTTGGCCAGGCTACTCGACGTACGACGTCATCGTGCACCGTGTTGCGACGTTCTGGAAGAGCTGAACCTTCTACGAATAAAGCTGGTGAAAATGAAGCAGTGCGTACCACGTCAGCTTCGTTCTCTTGCGGCTTGGTCATTTTGCACGCCGTTTGGCGCATCACAGGTGCACGAGTGATTGTAGCAACATACCAGTTAATGGCCCACCCCGGTTGGTCAAGGACCTTACTGAGTGTGACTGAGACTTACCTCAGAGGAACTCCGTTGTAGCGGGTCTGCGGAAGAACCTTGCACAATAGCACACAAGCTGGTCGTTTACTGCTTGGTCGACGCCAAAACAAAATGGTAATTTAAATAAATTTTATCCAAAAATTTTCTTGTTAAAACAAGGAGGGCGCTTGTCGCTGCCACGACATGAAGGGGAGAGGGGGTAAGTTGGCCAACCTGCTGCGGGTGCAGGTCGAGTCCCGTGCCGAACTTCGAGAGTGGCTAGCGGAAAATCATCGCAGCTCGCCTGGCGCCTGGGTGGTGACCTTCAAGAAGCACTGCGCCGAGCGCAACTTGCCCTACAGCGACGTGGTGGAGGAACTTCTGTGCTATGGCTGGGTGGACGGCCGTGCGAAGCGCCTTGACGCCGACCGCGCCATGCTCCTGGCCACGCCGCGCAGGGCCTCCAGCACTTGGTCGCGAGTCAACAAAGAGCGCGTGGCGAGGCTGGAAGCCGACGGGCTCATGACCGAGAGCGGGCGGGAGGTGATTGAAGTGGCCCGCGCAAACGGTCAATGGGACGTGCTGAACCAGAGCGACGCCCTGACGATGCCGGATGACCTAGTCCAGGCGCTTGCCGCCGTCGGGCCGGTCGCTCGGCGACACTGGGACGCCTTCCCGCCTTCAGCCCGCAAGGCCATCCTCGCGTGGATCGACCAGGCCAAGCGGACCGAGACGCGGCGCAAGCGGGTGGACGAGACCGCCCGGCTCGCGGCCGTCAACAAGCGCGCGAATCAGTGGCCTCGCCCTGCGACCAGCCCTCGGGAATAATGCACTTTTGTCCGACAGCTGGCCATGAATAACATCCTCCCTGTGTGTAGTCCTGCTGCATGTGAATACAGCATTTGGGTTGGAGGTATCCTCACACGCGCCAATCGTGTTGAGGACAACGAGCAAAGCTCGATAATTGGCGAGACGATCAGCCAGTAAGCGCGGTGGTCCAGGTTCAAAAATCACGCCACGCTGGCGCAAACGCTTCGCCACCGATTCAGCACCACACCGAAGCGACTCGATGATCCAGGAGCAGGAAGGGACGGCGGAGACGGTATTCCAGGAAGAGACGGAGGAGATGGTCTTCTTCGACCCCTTTGCCACCACTCTCCCCCAAGAGCACCGCTTCACCGAGCTTCAGCATGTCTCCCCCATTTGGCGTGCGTACCGCGCTTTCCGGGACGGGCGTTTCGACGTAGCGGTGCACACTCGTCGCGAGAGGCTGAGTGGCCGCCGAGTGATGTGGTTCAGCCCTCTCGACGATCCACCCTTGAGCAAAGGCTCCTTCTACGGCACCGTGGCCTTTTCTGCGCCGTTTGCCGACCTGCTCCAGTGGTACCAGACCCAAGTGGCCCCCAACCAGAGAGCTCGGCTCTACTTCGTGGAGGAGGGTAACCCCCATCTTCAAGAACAAGGCGTCGGACATCCCTACATCTACCTTCTAACTTGGAAGGACGAGGACGCCAACTTTAATGGTGAAATCTGTCTGGACGACAAGAACGGACGCATCCGGCGTGAAGGGACAGAATTCGTGTGGCGAAAGGAGAGTGACAAGTACCACCGCGTCCCCTACGCCTTTTTCGACTTGGCCATCGAGTTTCCCGACGATCAAGCGTATCTCCCTCTCGACCGCCTTCCGTTTAGCCGCTGCTGCTTTCACAAGAAGACTAAGGTCAAACACTTCCAAGATGACCTCAAGGAGCTGCCGAAGATTGCGGCGGAAGGGTGTATGGCGGCTTGTTTTGTACACCCCCCGGCGGGTGGCGACGCAGCATTCTTCCGCCAGTTCGTGGATGAAAAGCTGCAGGCGGCAGTTGCCAACGAGAACTCCTGGAGGGGCTTAACACCTACTGAGGAGCAGGAGCTACGCACCATCAGAATCGGGAACATCATCGCTTTCTTCAACTTTGCCCTGCAGGAGCTACGCATCCCGGCGACCAACCACAGCCAACTTCGCGCCACCCTCGGAAAGAAAACACCCTGGCTTCCTGGTGACATCGAGGTGTGGGGGAAGATCGAGCGCTTAGCCTTGCTCGCGTACTGTTCGTCCTTCCCCGATAACCCTGTGCGCGACGACTACGCAAGCAGACCCAGCATGGCCTTCGTCTGCCTTTTCTTGAGCCACGGAATGGATCAACTGAGGAAGTCTATGAATGCGCCTCAGTGACGGTGTGTGGGTCACAGCAACAACGTGACAGGAGTGGACGCAATCCCTAATGAAGTGACCTCCCTTGATTTAAATTTTGTGCATTCTTTGTGCGCTCCATCATGGGGCCGGGTCGGTGAGGATGGGGTGGATGAGCCACTGGCGGTTCTTCTGTACAATGAAGGGCATGGTGGGAAACACCGCGGCGGGCCCGGCCGTGGGGAACTGGTGGACGTCGGCCCACGTGCGGGGCACGCTGCCGATCTTCCACAACGGGAAGAGGTCGCGCATGCTCTCGAGCTTCTCGACGATATCGGCCTGGTGGGCCACCGGGTGCCGCTGGAAGCGTCGGCACAGGGCCTCGTTGCCCGAGATCTTCCACGCGCAGTAGTCCAGCAGCGGCAGCACGGCGCGCTGGCACTTGCGGTCAAAGCTGTAGCCCACGTCGGTCTTGTACAGCGCCCGATGCCGCACGCGCGGGTCGTGCCGCTGCTGCTGGTGATGGTGATGGTCGTCAACGACGACCTCGCCGCTGCCGTCGCCGTCGGTGATGGCGACGTAGGAGACGATGAGGCAGTTGGGCAGATTCTCGTTGAGGTGGAACAGGAAACTGCCCTCGCGCTTGCCGCGGAGCAGCGCGCGGGCCTGGTCCAGGGTGACGAAGCCGTGGAAGTAGGTGCCCGCGCTCTCCAGCAGCTCGCGCTTGCGGTCGAGCGCGTTCTCGATCATGCGCGAGAGCGTCCGCTCGAACGGGTCCAGGCGCAGCACGACCGTGCGCAGTGCCCCGTTCCACCTGCCGTTCGTTCACCAGTCAACAACAGACACGCTGGCGTGATGATAATGCGGCCGATCGTACTGGTGCTGGTTGCCGATCCGCAGGTCATGCATGTGCCGGTTGACGGTGAGCACGCCCGCGAGCGCGATCAGGCCTGCTCGCATGGCAGGACCCGGTGTCAGCATATCAGCATGTCGGCATGGAGCTCGATAGAGGCACGGAGCCGCACCGTCCTGGCCGATGAAGTTGTGGGAGAGATCGAGAAGCCGAACGGACCGGTTGGCCGTCGACAAGGCGTGGGCCAGGGCCTTGGCCCCGACGTCCGTGATGCTGTTCACGCTCAGGTCCACGTTCGTGAGGCTCGTGTTGACTCTGCGTGGAGGAATTTGAAGTATGTAAGTGGAAATGCTGACGTCAGCACACGCTGTCAACCCCCCAAGAGGCCGATCAGCGTACCGAAGGGCGTCGGCAAGCCAGCCGACCTCCTTGTCGGTGAAGTTGGGCGCAAAGTTGAGGTTCATGCAGGCGCCCTCCTCGCCCAGCACCGACAGGCTCACGAGCGTCTCGTTGTAGGCCAGCGCCTCGAGGATGACCTTGGCCGCGTTGTCCTGCAGGGCCAGCAGCTCGGGCGCCACGTACTCCTTGCCGCAGTAGCGCACAAACGTCCGCTTCTCGACGGCGCCGAGGCCGCCGCCGCCGCCGTGCAGGAAGGGCGACGCGGCGGCCGCGTAGAGGTCGAGCCCCATCAACGCGCCCGCGTTGGCCGTGCCGGCGCCGCCGCCGGCCTCGGAGCACTGGGTGACGGAGAGGCACCAGCTGAGGGTGGTGAGCGAGCTCATGTTCTGCTCGAGCAGCTCCACCACGCGCGACACCACCTCGATGCTCGACTTGGTCGTGTTTTTCGCCGACGCGGCTCCCGAGGCGGGCCCCTTGGCCTGCGCTCGCGACGGCTGTCCCTTGGGCAGCGGGTACTGCACGATCGTCGGTAGATTGTTATCAGACGGGCCATGGGCCGAAATGGCCATAAAAAATGAATACAAAATCAATTAATAAAGCAATAATAATTTATAAAAAAGGTCAAAACGGGACATACGCGAAGAAAATCGCAGTTGCGGATGAGGGAGGTGAGGTTCCAGAACTTGTCCTTCTCCGAGGCGGGCTTCTCGCTCAGTGAGTAGCCCGGAAAGAGGCCGTAGATGAGGTTGTGCTTGATCTGGCCCTTCTCCGCGACAAACGTCATCGCGTAGCACCCTGCATAAATACGCAAATAAAGTGTTATTAAAAATCAAATTATTAATAATAATAAGAAAGAAATGAAATGTTGGGAATGTACCCCGCTGTGAGCTGCACGAGGAAGGAGACACGGTGAAGGAGGAGTTGGGCCTTGGGTGAGACTGGCTTGTTGCTGGCCAACGCGAATGCGGGGCAGAGGGAGGGAATAGCGTGCCTGGGGCGGATGAGGAAGGTGCCGGCCGGCTTGCCCTTGAGGAGAGATGTGGCATCGTTGCGTGTGGCTTCGCGAGGCGAGAGCCGCGACAGCGCCGTGGCAGCTGCGTCAGTTTACGCGTTGGCGCTGGTGCTGGCGCGACGCGGGTGGGTGTACCGTTTTTATGATACCAGCTCTGTGCTGCACGGAAGAACGATGGGCGGTCGGCGTGAGCAAGATGAGTGAGTGTTGTGCTGACCAACATTGTCGGTGCGCAACGTACCAAAATCTTCGCTTGTCATACTGAAATTGACTCTGGCAAGCTGTTGAGGGGCAAGGTTAGCTCACAAAGTGTGAAGTCTTGTCCAGGAAAAGGTGGGCGACGCACCTGCGGACCCAAGAGCGCTTCATAGTTGCTCTTACTACGCGTTCCGTTTTCGTAACTCTGATTTTTGTACTTGTAGTGTCCGCCCTCTTCCTCCTCCTCGTCCTCGTACTCTTCTTCGTCACTTGTTTCGTCATCGTCCGTGAGGTCAGGAAGGTTCACGACTTGATGTGCAAATGGGACCTTCTCCATCACAAAATGCAGATGAATTTGCACCTGTTTCAGTAAAAAAAAATGCAAGTTTGGTATTTGCGGAATTAACACCCGCGGTTCGAGTGCCGCCTTGGCCGTTTCTAGAGTGGCGGAGTGACAGCGAAAGCCACGGGAGAACTGCGTAAGAAATCATTGAAGGGCGAGAATGTCGTCATCTCATTGGTTGCTACATCGCGACTTGCAAGTCGCCTTGGCCAGGGCGACGCTCGACCACTACACACCACGACACAAACTAAATCACACCAACATGCATAGAGCTGCGAGCCAACGCCTCACGCTTTCGTTCGGCCGCACAGCCGTGCTGCCCTCGCAACACTCTGCATTCCTGCTGCAACGACACCTCCACCCTTCCGCCAGAGTACCGCCCCCCCCCGCCTCACTCGCTGTCTTCACATGGGCAGCCGCCGACATGTTGGTGGCCACACGGGCTAAAGGCGGTCATGATGACGTGCAGGTTTTGGCAGACATCAAATCCATGAAGGTGTTGTGGGGCTCACAGACCGGCACGGCCACGGGCTTTGCCGATGACCTCGCGCGAGAGCTGTCTGCACAAGGCATCACGGCCTCTTCCATCGACCTTCGAAAATACAACACCGTACGTTGGTTCCTTTGTTGGAAGTACCTTGCGTCCTGTTGTGGTGCTGACGCGGCATGTGTCTTGTGTCCACACAACAGAAAAAACTGCCGACCGAGAAGGACGCCCTCGCGCTCGTGATGGCGTGCTACGGGCAGGGCGAGCCCACCGACAACGCCAAGCAGTTCTACGATTACGTCATGTCCAAGGACCGCAAGAAGGGCAGCCTCAAAGACATCCAGTACACCGTACGATCACCACATGACCACCGCAGCCACACTGGCGCCCAGTACCGCTGACACTACGCCGATCGTCGGTGTCGACAGGTTTTCGGGCTGGGCCAGAGCAAGGCCTACCCGTCGTGCTACCAGGCCGTGGGCCGAGCCGTGGACAAGCGCCTCGAGGAGCTCGGCGCCAAGCGCATCTTCCCACGAGGCGAGGGCGACGACAGCGATGAGTGCGTCCCGCATCAAGTCAATCCTCATCGTCTCCTGTCTCCATGAAGCTGACCTTTCTCTGTCGTACGACGTTCCTCAGCATTGAGTCCGACTTCACGGCGTGGAAGGACAAGCTGATGCAGGCCCTCTCTGGCGAGGGCGGCGCCGAGGCCGAGGCTGATGCCTCTCCTGAAGCTTCCACCACCGCAGACGCCAACGCTGCACCCAAGGCCGACGCTCAGCCGCCCAAGCCCGCGCCGGAGAAGCCCTCCGTCGAGATCCGCGTGCTGGACAAGTCCGCCGCCCCTGCCTCCACCTACCACCTGTACGTTGTGGGCTGTGGACGTGAGAGAGCTCTCCCTCGGGCGGCAAACAAACAAACGAGCTCACTGTGTGTGCGCGTAGGAACCCGGCCGAGCCCATCTCCATCGTCAACCCGGTGGAGGCGCAGATCGTCGAGAACGTCGAGCTGCAGAGTCCCATCTCGGACCGCTCGACGCGCCATCTGGAGATCGAGCTGGCCAACACGGGCATCACGTACGTTGGGCGTCCTCTCAGGGCCTTGCCAACATGAGCTCGGCTGCTGACTCGTCACTTGGGCCGCACAGGTACACGACGGGCGACTACCTGGGCGTGTTCCCCATGAACGACGAGAAGATGGTGGACGACCTACTGCGGACCCTCAACCTCGACCCCGACCAGGTCATCGCGGTCAAGAGCGCCGATGGCTCCAGCGAGTTCTCCACCCCGCGCACGGTCCGGCAGCACTTTATCGAGAACGTCGACCTCACGAGCCGACCGCGCAAGTCCCTGTTCGCGCGCCTGTCGGCCTTTGCCGCCGACGAGGAGACGCGGCAGCGGCTGTCCAGCGACGCCTACGCGGAGCAGTGCGCCCGCGAGAAGCGCGGCCTGTACCACATCCTCAAGGAGAACGGCCTCAAGCAGCTGAGCCTCGAGAGCGTGCTCAGCCTCGCCCCGCCCCTCCTGCCGCGCTATTACTCGATCGCGTCCTCGCCCAAGGTGCGCCGCCCCGCGCCACGAACTGAAGCCATTCGATCGGTGAGCTGACACTGACACTGGCGGCGGCGTGCGCAGTTCAAGGAGGGACGGATGCAGCTGACCGTGGCCCTGGCCAAGACCAAGACCGACTCCGGGGCCGAACACTACGGCGTGTGCAGCCGCTACATCTGCGGCCTGAAGCCGGGCCAGAAGGCGCGCCTCTTTGTCAAGACGTCCCTCTTCCGCCTGCCCACTTCACCCGGTACATTGCCTCTTCTTGGCTCCTCGCGCCGCCGCTTCCTCCTCTTCAGGCCCGGCTCACGCGTGCCTGCGACTGCGCCGACCGCAGAGGTGCCGATCGTGATGGTGGCTGCCGGTTGCGGTATTGCGCCGTTCCATGGCTTCATGCAGGAGCGCAAGCTGCAGTGTGCCCAGAGTACGGACATTGCCAACCCCGTGATCATGATGGTGATGATGATGGTGAAGACAAAGAAGCTCACGCGCGAGGTATGTATTTGCAGTCGAGCTGCCCTACGAGCGGTCCAAGAATGTCCTCTACTTTGGCGTCTACAACAAGGTGAGGATACTCCTCTTGTTGATCCAACCACGTCGCGACATGTGAATGCTCAACTGCGCGTGTGTGCTGCTCGACAGGACAAGGACTTCCTCTACGAGTCCGAGTTCAAGGGCTACGAGCGCGACGGTCTCCTCAAGCTGCGAATGGCGTTCTCGGAGGAGCACGCCCCCAACCAGCCGCCCACGTTCGCCCAGCACCGGATGATGGAGGACATGCCCATGCTCTGGCAGCTGATCGACAAGGAGCAGGCCAACACCTACGTCTGCGGGTAAGTGCTATTCTTCGGCGCAAATCCATCTCTCTTTCTCCTTTCTTTTGAAGTCAAGTGGCTCATCTGCGCCCAATCCGATTCGTAGGCACACCCTTCTCTTTGATGGTGTCAAGGAGGCGCTGCAGCGAACCATGACCGAGGTGGGCGGCCTCTCGAGCAACGAAGCGCTTGACCGAATCACGAAGCTGCAGAATGCCGGCCGACTCCAGGTCGACGTCTACTAGCGCCTCAGGTTCATAAGAGTACAAAAAAAAAAGCAAATAAAAACAAAAAAAGCAAAAATAAAAATAAAAATCACTGAATGCTCTGGCTTGGCAACTCACGCGATGGAGATCGGGAGCTGAAGTGGAAGCACCGCCAAGGGAGGCCATCTGGAAGGGCACCAGTCCAATGGCTGTCCCTGGCACAAGAGCACTGCCGCAGTGGGCGTGCCAACGGCTGCCCGTGCGGTGCGTGGATTGCAATCAGAAATCTATTTATTTATTTATCTATTTATTTAAATTTTGTGAGGAGCAGCCATTCGAGCACGTCCAAGTGGCCGTCCTCGGCTGGCTTGCGGTAGGTGTTCTCGTCCCACGGGCAGCCGTTGGCGCGAGCCCACTCGAGCACTTCCAGGTGGCCTCCTGCGGCGGCTCTGCTGCAGGTCGTCTCGTCCCACGGACAGCCGTTTCGGTGCGCCCACCGGAGCACGTCCAAGTGGCCATACGCAGCCGCCCCACTGCAGGTGTATTGGTTCCACGGGCAGCCGTTGGCGCGCGCCCACTGGAGCAAGGCGAGATGGCCTCCCTCGGCTGCCCCGCTGCAGGTCTTCTCGTCCCACAGGCAGCCGTTTGGTGCGCCCACTCGAGCACGTCCAAATGGCCGTGCGCAGCCGCCCCACTGCAGGTGTATTGGTCCCACGGGCAGCCGTTGGCGCGCAACCACTGGAGCACGTCCAGGTGGCCTCCTGTGGGAGCCCCGCTGCAGGTATTCTCGTCCCACGGACAGCCGTTTTGGTGCGCCCACTCGAGCACGTCCAAGTGGCCGTGCGCAGCCGCCCCATTGCAGGTGTATTTGTCCCACGGGCAGCCGTTGGCGCGCGCCCATTCGAGCATGGCAAGATGGCCTTTCAAGGCCGCACGGGCGCAGGTCATGCTGTCCCACGGGCAGCCATTGGTGCGCAACCACTGGAGCACTCGAGCACGTTCAGGTGGCCTCCCTCGGCCGCTCCGATGCAGGTGTGTTTGTCCCACGGACAGCCTCTGGCCCTGGCCCACTGAAGCACGGACAGCCAGCCCTTGCGCGCCACTTGCTCGGGTAGCCTTTTCACCAAGGGGCGAGACACGCGTTGTTCCAGCAGGTCGTTTTGGAGCTCGTGGCGCCATGTGCGGCACACGTCACGACAAACAAGGAGGGTGGTAGGCTCCACGAATTGGAAGATCATCGCGACAAGCTCCACCATGAGGTCGCTCATACCAACAGTTCCAGCAGCATTCTCGATCTTCCCCGTTGCCGTAACCTCTTCCATCTGCGTCTTTCAGTTCTCTCTTTTTTGGGGTCGGCTTGCCACGTCACGCGGCACATTAATTTTTCCTTCATTTTGCTTTGGCAAGCGAAACCCAACACACACGATGGAGAGGGCCGCAACATCGGGAGCGCTGAAGTTGAAGCCCCGTGGCATCCAATCACATGGGCGTAAAGCGAGCGCTTTTGGTGGTGATGCTTGGGTTGGGGGAGCCTGTCGAGATCGCTCGACTTACTTCAAGGAGCATCGCGAAAAGGCACGAGCATCAGGACGCTCTTCTTCTTTGTCTACATTCGATCATGGGAGCAGCAAAGAAATTGAGCTTCACTCGTTGGTTGGGTCCACCTCTACCTCCTCTTCCTCATCCGCTGTCATGACTGGCACCGATGAGCTGCGAATCAACATACCACCCGCCTGGCTGCGTCTTGTGGATGAATCACATTACGATTTGGAGCGCATCAAGACAAAGAGTACCGTCAAAATCTGCTCTTTCTCCTGTCGCTCTGCAAGCTCACACTTCGTAATCCAGTAAAGGAGCTTGACGCAATGCACAAGAAGCATCTGTTGCCTGGCTTCGATGACCGCGAGGCCGAAGAAGTGGCCATCCAGCTCCTCACAGGAGAGATCACACAGGTACGTTCCTGGCTCCTTCGTGCACGACGCGCGACAGAGACGAAGGTCTGACGCACACTCGCGGGAGAGCAGTTGATGCAAAAGTGCCAGCAGCGAGTGGTCAAGCTGGGCAACATCAAGAAGGGCATCTCGGACGAGCAACTCAGGTGTGGCACCTGTCGTGTAGCACTTCATCTCCTGTGCGCACCTGACGTCGTGATGGACCCGTCCACATCTGCACGCACAGGGTGAAGCAAAACATGCGCATGAGCATCGCGGGTGAGCTGCAAGAGCTCTCCACCACCTTCCGCCAGTCGCAAAAGTCCTACCTGCAGAGTACGCCACCCCATTACTGCTGCAGCTCGATGCACGTCTTCTCCTGCTGATGCCGCAGGGGTGGACAGAGCTGGAGGGCAGGCGAGACAGGAGTCGTGGACAGCTGCACTCGGCAAGAGACTTGGAGGCGGCCGACGACGCTACAGGCAGCCAAGATGAGGAATTGGACACAGGTTTCAGTGGCTCGCAGCTCAAACAGATCGCTGTGCTCGAGGATGACGTCGAGCAACGGTTGGTTCTTCCTCTTCTTTTGTTCGTGTAGCTTCAAACGGTTGGTGACGTCGCCTTGGGTGGGGGGCTTGCCAGATCGAAAGATATTCTCGCGGTGCAGGAGTCGATCGTGCAGCTGGCAGAGCTGTTCAAGGACCTGGCGGTGCTGCTCGTGGAGCAGGGCACCATCTTGGACCGGATCGACTACAACATCGAGCACACAATGGAGAACGTAGACAAGAGCGTCGCAGAGCTGAGCCAGGCCGAAAAATACCAAAAGAAGACCGGCTACAAGCTCTGCATGCTGCTCCTTCTCTTCATCATCGGCGGCCTCATCATCGCTGTAGGTGTAAAAGTCCTGATCTGAGAACGACAAGAAGAAGCAAAAAGTCTATTTTATTCTTTCGCTTTTCTTCAGTTTCGTCTTTCACCGCTACATTTCTCTGCAAGAAGGGAAATGGATCAGATGAAGATGAAGGATGCAACACCGACGGGTCCCGAGGCCAGCCGAGCCAAGCGGAAGAGGAATGTTGACAAGGGCGGCAAGAGCACCGGCTCGAAATCGCAGGCCGAATCGGCATCCACCAGCATCCCTGCATCAGGAGCTGCACCAAAAGCCAAGAGAAGCAAGGTTGATGGTGAGCATGCTTCCGCGCCCACGCAAGCTTCAGCAAAGAAACAAAAGAAATCGCAAAATGCAGAAATGCCTACCGCACAAATCGCGATGAAAGATGAGAAAAGCGAAACAAGCGAAGCAGCCACTGCCCAGGCTCCTGCAAGCAAGGAGAAGGAAGCAGGCGGGGATGTGGAGAAAGAATCGTTGTCCACGAAGCAGGCGGTGGTGGGCCACAAGCCGAGCGGGCTCTACGGCGAGGTCACCAAAAAGGGCTGGGACGAGATCAAACCGGCCTTGTCGGCAGGCGTAAAGGACATTCTAATCAACAAGCTGGGCTTCACCCGCATGACGCCCGTCCAGGCCAGCACCGTCCCTCTCTTCCTCTCCTACAAGGACGTCAGCGTAGAGGTACGCCTCGCGCTCATTCCTTCTGCCCTTTGACCCGGGTCGCGGGCTCGAGCTGAGCTTCTGGGGGCACACTTGCTGGTGTGCAGGCGTGCACGGGCTCGGGCAAAACGCTGGCCTTCTTGGTGCCGCTCTTCGAGATGCTCCTCCGCCGTGAGGACCCGCTAAAGAAGCACGAAGTGGGCGGCCTCATCATCACCCCCACACGGTTCGATCCTCTTCTCCTCGCTCCTGGCTCCTGTTTGCGCACGTGGCTAATGAGTGTCTCGTGATCCCACCAAACAGAGAGCTGGCCGTGCAGATCACAGAGATCGCCAAGGTCTTCATCTCCAGTCTGACAGACGCCGCCGGCAAGCCCAGGTTCACCCTCCAGGTCTTCATCGGCGGCGCAGACCTGGCCCACGGTGAGTTCATCTCATCTTCGTCGTCGTCGTTGTTGTTTGTGGTTGGTGGTGGCCATGACGTGGCATGTGCTAATTGGTTTGTTGGGTGGGCAGACATGCGCAAGTTCCAGGAGGAGGGCGGTAACGTCGTCATCGGCACGCCCGGCCGGCTGGAGGACATCATCAACAAGATGGACCACGTGTTCAACACCCGCAACCTCGAGGTTCTCGTCCTCGACGAGGCCGACCGTCTGCTGGAGATGGGCTTCCGGCCGCAGATCAACACCATCCTCAACCGCCTCCCCAAGCAGCGCCGCACCGTACGTCGTAGTCTACGCCCAGAGCGCCGCGGCTCATGCAGTTCCTTTGCTCATAGCCCGCCGCCTGACCGTACTACGTACACGAATTAGGGCTTGTTCTCGGCGACGCAGACGCAGGAGGTGGAGCACTTGGCCCGAGCGGGCCTGCGCAACCCGGTCCAGGTCGCCGTCAACGTCCAGGCCAAGGGCGCGCAGATCAAGAACCAGAAGATTCCTCTTACGTGCGTCGTCGTCTTCTTCTTCTTCTTCTCTACCCATCATTCCTACACGCGCACGCGTCCTTGTGCTGGTCGCGGCTTGAGCGTCTCACCCGCGCATACACAGGTTGAACAACTGGTACATGACGTGCGAGAGCGACGAGAAGCTCGCGCAGCTGTGCCGATTTATCAGCACGCACCCGTCGCAGAAGATCATCGTCTACTTCCTCACCTGCGCCTGCGTCGACTTTTTCTACCGCGTATGTTTTCCCGCCTTTTTCTCTCTCTCTCTCTGCTTCGATCCCTTGGCTCCAGACCTTCCTGACGCCTTTTTTTTATTTTTATTTTATTATTTATTATTATTATTAATTTATTTTTTGGGGAATGCGTCCCTGGTTGCGGGCTGCAGGCGCTGACGGTGCTGAAGAAGGCCAACGCCATCCCGGAGGAGTTTGAGCTTCTGTCCCTCCACGGCAAGGTGCCCCAGCAGAAGCGGCCGCAGGTCTTCAAAAAGGTGGGCTCCGTTTCTTCTTCAAGTCCCCCTCTTCCCCCCGGCTTGAGGCCATGCCAAGCATTCAGCCGCTGACGTCCTCTCGTTTCTTGCTCTCTGGCTCGGCTTGGCGTGGCTTGGGGCACACGCAGTTTGTGGCGGAGAAGACCGGCTGCGCGCTGCTGGCCACCGATCTCGCGGCGCGAGGGCTCGACGTGCCCGACGTGGACTGGATCATCCAGTACGACCCGCCGCAGGACCCGGACACGTTTGTGCACCGGATCGGCCGAAGCGCGCGCATGGGCCGCGAGGGCAACGCGCTGGCCTTCATCATGCCCCACGAGAACGACACCTCCTCCGGCTACATCGGTTCGGCACTCCTCCCCATAAATAAATATAAATAAACAAAAATCAAAATCAAAATCAAAATCAAAATCAAAATCAAAATCAAAATCAAATAATAACAATAAACGCACGGGCGAACAGACTTTATGAAGTACAAGGGCGTGCCGTTCCGGGAGATGGAGAAGGCGGCGGACGTCATGGACGTGCTGCCCATCGTCCGACAGGCGGCCACCAAGGACCGCGAGCTCATGGAGAAGGTTCGCGTTTCCTTCATGAAGAAGATCATGACGATGGCGATGGCGATGACGATCGTCCTCTCGCAAATGCTGATGATGAGGATGATGGTGATGGTGATCGCGGGAGAGCAGAGCAAGGTGGCGTTGGTGTCGTTTGTGCGGGGCTACAAGGAGCACCACTACAAGTACATATTCGTGTTCGAGCGGCTGCACCTGGGCAAGCTGGCGATGGCGTTTGCCATGCTGCAGATGCCGTCGATGCCCGAGGTGCGGGGCCGGCCGGTGGAGGGCTTCACGCCTCTGGAGATCGACCTGTCCGCGGTGCCCTACACGGACAAGACCAAGGAGCGGCAGCGCAAGATCAAGCTGGCCGCGCGCCTCAAGGAGGAGGAGGTCAAGCGCGCCAAGGTGGGCAAGAAGGGCACCGACCTCAGGAACTCGGCCCCGTGGAGCCGCAACCAGCTCAAGAAGGAGAAGCGCGACAAGCGGAAGCTCCTCAAGGAGCGCAAGCGCACGCGGATCGAGGAGCTCCAGATGAAGGGCGGCAAGAGGAAGGCCGGAGCGGACGACGATGGTGATGGGGAGAACGAGGACGAGGACGACTGGAAGGAGCTCGAGAACGACCTCAAGGAGGAGCGGTTGCTCAAGAAGCTCAAGCGCGGCAAGATTTCCAAGGCCGAGTTTGAGAAGCGCACGGGCGAGCGGGACCTCGAGGACGAGTTTGAGCAGGCCCTGGCCCAGGAGGAGGAGAAGAAGAAAGAGGCCAAGCGCGCCAAATAAAGCTGTTTGGGCCATTGCATCGACTGATTACACCCCCTGCCACACGCCTCTTCATTATCCTCCTCATCAACGCAACAACAACAACAAGAGACATGGCAAGGATTGGGATGTTGTGCAATTAAAAAAAAAAAAGTATAAAATTTGACCCATTCCATTCCATCCCCCAAGTGCCCTTGGAACAGCGAGAAGAAGACCAGGAGATCAGGCGAGCTCGGCGAGCTGGTCGAGGAACTGCCGCGCGCTGAGGATCTCCGTGGACCCGTAGATGATCTGCTTCGGCGTCTCGCCCGTGCCCTTGGGTTGCTCCTGCTCGCGGCCATGCGACGCGATTCAGCTCAAGCTCATGATTGTAGATCGCCTCTTCAGGCCTTTGGTGGCGTACCTTGGCGTAGTCCTGCAGGTTCTGGAACTCGACGTAGTTGCCGCCGCCGATGACAAAGACGATGGCGTGGGAGTAGGGCGTGTTCTTGCGCGGGACCGAGCTCGCGGTCAGCTTGGGGTCGTAGTACTCGTACTGGTCCTCCACGCCCAGCGAGCTCCCGCCGCGCTGCTCCATGAGGGCGTCGACGACGCGCGTGAGGTAGAGGTGGCGCGAGGACGGGATCCACGTCTTGATGTGGTTCACGCCCTGCTGCACCAGCGAGGCCAGGCTCGTCGTGACCGACCCGCGCATGGACCCGCCCGTCGACCGTCCGGCACCGCCCTTGGCGCCGCCCAGCAGGCTGTTGTTGAACGCCTTCACCCTGAGCCATGGAAATGTGTGTGGATGTGTGTGTGTGTGTGTGTGTAGATGATCAGCCCCCCGTCCGTGCGCTCGCGCTCTAGCAGACGAGCGGCGCGCACTTTTTGAGGTAGTGGAAGGGCCGCAGGTCGACGCCGGCCTCGGTCAGGGCGGCCTCGTATTTCTGCGCGCGAGATCGGATGTGAGGGAGGTCCGCATGAAGGGCGCGTCGGCGAGGTGTTAAGAAGTAAGGGGCGTACGGCGAGCTCGTCGTCGGGGATGGCGGTGGTGAGGTAGTAGATCAGGAACAGCCGTAGCTTGTCCTCCGCCGTGTCGGTCTTGGAGGTCAGCAGCGCCATGATCTCCTTCTTGTCCTGCTCGCGCCCACCACGCCGTCGTCGTCGTGGTCATCACCATCGTCCGTCGCCATCGTGTGAGAAAGAGCAGAATGAAGACGACGACGACGACAATGAAGACGACGAGGAAGAGAGAGAGAGAGAGAAGAGGCGAGCTAGTAGTACGGGGGCAGAGTGGGTGGTGATGGCCTCCTCGAGCTTGAGGTAGGCGTCGAGGTTGCGCTGCTTGATGCGCTCAAACAGGGCCTTGGCGAGGGTGAGGTGCATGTCCACCAGCCGCTTCTTCTCCGTCAGCTCAAAGATGGAGCCCACGAACGAGCTCAGGTGCTTCGTCCTGTCCAGGCTCGCCCTGCGCTCGTCCGCCCACCGCCGCCGTGACCGTGAGGCGACCCTCCACCTTAAGGTGGCGCATGACGTAAGGGCGCGCGTACAGGGGGTCGTCGTCCTCGTTGACCTTGAGCTTGTTGACCTCCTCCATGATCGACGTGTACTCCTTCACCTGCGCCTGCACGTCGACTGTACGCGCTCACTCAGGTACCGCACGACACGACACGACACGACACGAGCGCACGACACGACACGCGCGGGGGGGGGGTGGACCGTACCGACGACCTTGGGCCAGGGATTGCCGGCGCTGGCGACCCAGAAGGTGTCCGAGGCCGGGTCGAGGTCGTAGACCTTGGTCTCCATGCGGCCGGCCGGCTGGCCGCTGTCGGCCTCGACCTCCTGCTGGAGGCGGACCTTGTTGAGCTTCATGTCGAGCAGGTCGTGCACCAGCGCCTGGTAGGTCCACGTGTGGTGGAACATCACCGACATGTCCACGTTGCGGTCCACCAGCACCAGCACTGCGCCCCGCCCGCTCAGCGTCAGAACCTTCTTCCTCGTCTTCTTCGTCTTTTTCTTCGTCTTCTTCTTCATATGTAAGAGGGGAGGGCCGTACGGGGCCGCTGGAAGGAGGTGGTCAGCGAGTCCGAGAGGGCCGACGACTTGAGGAGGTGGTCGCGGAGGCGGTCGCACAGGCGCTTGGCCACCATCGACGCTGCCGAGTTGCGCGGCGCCCGGATGATCGGCACTTGGCCCTGCCCGAGAAAAAAAAAAACAATTAATTTTACATTTGTAAAAGTTGAATACTTGTTTCGAACTTTTGTTTGTATTTGGATTAAAAAATAAAAATAAAATCCAGTAAAAAAGGAAACTAAAATAGGAGGAAAGGTGAACGCACGAGGGTGACGATGGTCGAGTAGAGGGAGAGGGCGAGGGACTCGACGTTGGCCTCAGCCTGGGCGTCGGTGATGGACGGGCTGTTGAAGGCCACGTAGGAGCGGTCCTGCGCGAGCGTGAAGAGGCGGTCCTCGAGGGCCAGAAAGTGGACGTACTGGTCGTAGACCTTGGCGATGCGCGACGGCGCGTCGGCGGCGGCGCCGCTGGAGTGGAGGAGGGTGGCCTCGGCCAGCTCCTCGAGCAACGGCCGCGGCACCGACGACGAGAAGTTGAGGTGCATCGAGTCGTACAGGTGCGACGTGCAGTCGCGCGCGATCCTCTGGATGTTGTCCCGCGTGGGGCTCACAAAGTAGATCGCCGGCACGTCGGGGATCGCCTGCCGATCTCCGTGCAGCGACCTGGACAAGAGGACCGTCATCATCATCGTCATCATCTTCTTCATGAGCGCC
This sequence comes from Acanthamoeba lenticulata, assembly GCA_002179805.1. NCBI lineage: Eukaryota > Discosea > Longamoebia > Acanthamoebidae > Acanthamoeba > Acanthamoeba lenticulata. Next base: position 38,058 of record NAVB01000777.1, read on the forward strand.
ATCGTCATGAGGAAGGGCGACGATGATGAGAACGACGGTGGGCGGGTGGGAGCGGTACAAGTGGAGGGTGATGCCCTGCTTGCGCAGGTCGCCGACCTTGAGGAGGGGCGCGATGATGTCGCGGCAGTAGTCGTCGTAGAGGAGCACCTTCCACACGCCCTGCCAGCTCTCGGACGAGTCATCGTCGCTGTTGAGGTTGAGGAAGCGCAGGATGGCCTCTGTGACACATGCGACCGCGGTTCGTGCCGAGGCGACCGATGCGCCAAGTTAAATGGGTGAAAAAAGTGGAAATAAGCGCAGTGGCGATGCAGTTGGCAAATGCACTTCAAATTGCGCACGAGGCGAAGCAGAGATCTGGAAAGTTCATGATGAAGTGAGGAAACCTTTTTGTTTCTCGCGGATGGAGAAGGACGTGTCCTTGGCTTCCGCTGTCGCGCCGGCTTGAGGGAAGAGCGACGACGTGGAACTGCTTGTGCTGGGTGGGTTCATAGAGGAGGAGAGAGGGCACACGTTGTTTCGAAGCGCCCACAGAGACCTTCTTGGATGCTGTCAATCGCGCGACGTGTCGTGTTTAAAAAAAAGGTTTTCTTCGTTTTTCTTCGTTCGTCACCACAGAATTATTTTCACAGGCCAACACCATCTCCACACGCCACAGTGCACTGGCATCTATCGTCAGCTAACCTATTTCAATTGGCCCCTTGAAGACACCTACACAGCACCATGTCCCGGCACAGAGATTTCCAAAAGTTTGATCGATCGGGTACCAATCACCACATCCGCTCTTTTTTTAATGGACAACATGACTCATGTTCGGCTCTGCAGAGTACAGCCACAGCTACTCTGAATCGGAGGACGACTACGACTATGGCGTGTCTCCCGCCTCTCCCTCAGTCGGTGCTGATTCTTTCCCCTTTCTTATTTTTGTGAAACATATCTTTTCCATATTTTGTAAAACATATCTTTTCCATATTTTTTTTTTGGTAAATAAAATAATATGCTCATTCATACTTTTGTAGCCCAATTCATGTACAGGGGCACTGGCCAGCCAGAGCAAACGTATGATCCTGGTACGTCTACTTCCATGCCTATAGTACGTCGCCTTTTGTAACGTTTTTTTTGGCTATTACAGATGAAGAGCTGTACAAGGCTGTAGACAACGTCTACGCCGTGCTGGGCGATGACGCCCCGGTCACTGAAGACGAGGTCATCGCCGCTCTGCAGCGCTACGACTTTGACGAAGAGAAGACCATCTCCGCCCTACTCACCGAAATCGGCGGCAAGAGTGCGAGCCCCCACTTCACGTTCTCTCGTCCGCTCTGCTCTACAAGATGAGGCTCATTCATCTCTCTGCTGTTCATGCCCTGTCTTGCCAGGTCCTGCTCGTGACGAGGACGTGTTTGCGTTTGACGAAGACATTCCTCGACCCAAAGCACAGCCCAAGCCACAACAGCAACAACAAAAGCAGCAGCCCAAGCAGCAACAACAACCCAAGACCCAGCAAAAGCAACAACAACAGCAGCCCAAGGCCCAGGTACAGCATTTCCCATTGGAATGTCTGGAATTTGGCTTCATGGCGGGAAAGGCTAACCTGTCCGGCTGCGGTAGCCACAGCAGAGCGCGGGGAAGAAGGGGCCTCAGCCGTCGGCGTTGGCGCAGAACCTGAACAGCGTCCATCAACAGCAGAAAGGTCCCTCCTTTACGTCCCAGTTTCTGTCCTCCGCGTCGCTCGTCCCCCATCCGACCAGCACACTCCCCGCCGGTGGGTCCTCCTCGCCGCGTGTGTTTGTGTGTTTGTGTCCACTTTTATCTTGGCTTCGCTGGCGCGCACGTGTGGGCGCTGACTCTGTGGCGTTGGACAACGTGGTGATGTCGACAGGCGTGAAGCCGTTCGACTTCAACGAGCCGTCACCCGATGACGTAGTTCTCGAGAAGCGGAAACAGGCCTTCAAGCAAAAGAAGAGTACGCGCGCTCGCTCGCTCGTTCTATTGGTGCTCGTGTCGTGCGCTCTGCTCACATACGCACGCATGCGCACGTGAATAGGCGAGCAGTACAACCTCAAGCCCGCGGAGACCGCCAAGGGCACCACAGCAGCGGCGGCCAAGGCCGCCGGAGCCAAGCAACAGCCGGCCACGCCCGCCAAGAAAACCCAGGAAAAGCAGAAGGAAAAGGAGGAGAGTGAACACGACGGAGGCGAGGTGGACAACGTGACCAAGGCCCTCGACGAGGTCAGCCTGAGCGAGAAGATGTATGTGTGGCCAATCCCCGGTCTTCCTCCGCATATGTGCGATCGCAGGCCTGAACGCGTGTGTGCTGCTCGTCCGATGAAGTGCCAAGTCGAGGCAGGTGAAGCAGATGCCCGACAGCCGGCGACGAGAGATCGAAACGCAGATCAAGGCCGAGCAGTCGGAGGGCAACAAGCGCCATCTGTCGATGGTCGTCATCGGCCACGTCGACGCCGGCAAGTCCACCATCATGGGCCATCTCCTCCACCTCTGCGGCCACGTCGACAAGAAGACCATCAACAAGTACGAGCGCGACTCCAAAGTTGCTGGTACGCCTCCTTTATTAAAATAATGAATTTTCTTAAGTATAAAATAAAATAAAACTCATTTAATTGGATTAATGAACGACAGGCAAGGGCTCGTTCTCGTTCGCGTGGGTGCTGGACGAGCACGAGGAAGAGCGAGCGCGCGGCGTGACCATGGACGTGGCTGTCCGCCGGCTCGAGACGGAGAACCGGCGCATCACTCTCCTCGACGCGCCCGGCCATCGCGACTTTGTGCCCAACATGGTTCGTGTGCTCAGCCCCAAGCCGCAATAAGATGACTATTGATTCCTCGTGTGTTCAACACAACAGATTTCGGGCACGGCGCAGGCCGACGTGGCGGTGCTGGTTATCGACTCCAGCCCGGGCGAGTTCGAGGCCGGATTCGCCGCGGACGGCCAGACCAAGGAGCACGCCCTCCTGGCGCGCTCCCTCGGCGTCATGCAGCTCACTGTCGTCGTCAACAAGATGGACGCCGTACGTCGGAATTTCCCTCTCCCTCCCCATTGCATGCCTCAAATTCTTACAGCTGGCGACGACGGCCCGGGGGCGCAGGTTGGGTGGGCCAAGGAGCGGTTCGAGGAGGTGCAGGCCGTCGTGGGCGCGTTCCTCAAGCAGGCCGGCTTCCTGGCCAAGAACATCACGTGGGTCCCGTGCTCGGGCCTCAGCGGCGAGAACCTCATCGAGCGCAAGGAGCCCAAGCTCGCCGCCTGGTACTCGGGCCCCACGCTGGTCCAGTCCATCGGTACGTCGACGAACCGTTACGTCCCATAATCGTCGCGCACGCCGGGGGACTGACCAACCGGCCGCGCTACACAGACGCCTTCCGGCCGGGCCAGCGACCGATCGAGAAGCCGCTGCGGTTCTGCCTGTCGGACGTGTTCAAGAGCGGCTCGCTCGGGGTGGGCGTTGTGGGCAAGGTCGAGACCGGCATCGTGGCGGTGGGCGATAAGCTGCTCGTGATGCCCATCGGCGAGCTGTGCACGGTCAAGTCAATTCAGGCGCACGACGAGTCGGCCAAGTGGGCCCAGGCCGGCGACAACGTTGAGGTAACGTCTCCGCCCCTCTTCCTTCACGCCCCGCGTGAGTCCGCTCGGGCCTTAGACTGATTCCTCCGTTTGTCTGCGCCGGGACTCGAACCCGATGACTTGTGTGGGCGGCGATCACGACCACCACCATTAGATGACGGTGCAGGGCCTGGACGTGGTCTCCTTCAAGGTGGGCGGCGTGCTGTGCGACCCGGAGCACCCGGTGCACGTGGCCACCGTGTTCAGGGCGCAGATCTACGTCTTCCCCACGCTGATCCCCATCACCAAGGGTCCTTTTTTCCAGCCCCCCCCCCCGCCGTGTGGGCCCGAACGCGCTTTCTCACATCACACGTGCGGGGGTCGTGTGAGGACAGGCTTCCAGTCGGTGATGCACACGCACACGCTGCACGAGCCGGCCCATTTGAGCAAGCTCGTGGCGATCATCGACCAGGCGTCGGGCGAGGTCAAGAAGAAGCGGCCGCGCTGTCTGACGGAGAAGATGACCGCCGTGGTCGAGGTGGTCACGCTCAAGCCGGTCTGCGTGGAGCTGTTCCGCGACTTCAAGCAGCTCGGCCGCTTCATGCTTCGCTCGGGCGGCCGCACCGTCGCTGCTGGTGTCATTTCCGAGATTCTCCACTAGACGCCCTTTTGACCTCAGCGATGCCTCCCCTCAGTCGAGTGGCGGTTTGGTAAATACTAAATAGTCATCAAAAGCCTTGTTGAGTGGGGTCCAGTGGACTCCTGAGGCCATCGTTTCCAGTCAACTGGTGAAGTCCAACACGTCCAACGAGGAGAATGACACCAGAAGACGAGGCTGTCCCGTGGGGGCTGGGGAAACCTGGGAATTTTGGGGGACGTCATCGCCACAAAACGCCCACTTTTCGTGAGGAAAGTTCAGAACGCCGGCAAACCAGAGCCTGGGAAGGGCGAGCAGTCTCAAGCGCCAGCGTTGACTCTTCCAGCCCTCGATTGAGCAAGCCTTACGCCCGACAAGACAGTAGCTACTTTTTGACAAGATGAACAGCGGAGAGGGCGATGATCACCATGCACGGCCCTTCTCTTTATTTGCATCCATTAATGAACTTGATCAAAGCAATTTCTCATCGCGATTGAATCTGCAGGAAGAAAATGAGCGTGAAGAGGAACAGGAAGAGGATGAGGAGGAGGCGGCACGCAACAATGCCTTTCTCCACCACCTCCTTGCCGCCATGGTCACGCGTCAACGCACAAACGATACCAACGAAGAGGTACCGCCCCCTTTTGCAGTTCCTGTTGCTTCTTGCTTGACGCTGAATCGGTCTGGCCATCGATGACAGCTCGTAGCGAGCTTAAGGCGCAGTGGCGCACTGCGGTCGGCGGAGGTGGAAGCCGCGCTTCGGGCGGTACCACGCGGCCCGTTCGTGCCGCAGGAGCTGAGCGACCAGGCCTACGTCGACACGCCGCTGCGGCTGGCGGCCTTTGGCTTCAACATCTCGGCCCCGCACATGTACGCTATGTGCCTTGAGGCCCTCGAACTCGAGCTCGGCCACGCTTTTCTGGACGTTGGCTCCGGCTGCGGCCACATGACCGCCCTCGGTGCCCACCTCGTCGGCAAGGCCGGACGAGCCGACGGGATCGACCTCCTGCCGGAGTACAAGCAATTCGCCGAAGAAAACCTCAAGCGCCTCAAGCAGGAGACCGGCCTCGAGTTCTCCAACATCAGCTTTGAAGTGCGCAACTGCTTCCTGCCAGACATCGAGGTGCGCCCCCAAGTCCCCCCCAAAGCCTGAAGCCATGTCATGCTGACGTGGCAGGCACGTCACCAGGAGAGGATGTACGATAGGATCCACGTGGGGGCGTGTTGCCCGACGCCTCGGCTGCAGTCCCTGATCGACCTGCTCAAGCCGGGCGGCGTGATGGTGACTCCCAACGAGGACGCGCTGGTGAAGATCACTAAGAGCGCCGATGGGAAGTCGACCGCGCTTGAGAAGCTGGCCAGTGTGCGGTACGGCGACCTCAAGGTGCCCTCGGACGTCGAGATCAAGGAGGCCCAGCTGGCCCTCGAGCGCAAGCGGGCCACCACCATCGAGATCCCGCCGGACACCTTTGTCCAGGACTTTGCGCGCCTCCTCAACAATCCCGACATGTCCGACGTTGTATTCCTGGTTGACGGCAAGAAGGTGTTTGCCCACCGCTTCATCCTCAAGGTCCGATCGGAGCACTTCCGCGCCATGTTTTCCAAGTGCGTCATCCACACTCCTTCCCCTCTTAGGTCCCCGTGAGGCTGCTAATCTCCATGCTCTCTCTTATGACGACATTAGCGGCCTGAAGGAGTCGCGAGACAGCGAAGTGGTGCTGCACGACACTGAATACGTGCCCTTCATGGCCTGCCTCGAGTTCATCTACTCGGGCCAGGTGCAGATTCCTGATGCCGATTTTGCAATCGAGCTCGTACGACGACGCGCCCCTCTCCATCGCCTTTACGGCCCGGTTCTCCGGTCTCGCTTGTGGTTAACGCGGTGGCGATGGGCGGACAGATCGGGGAGGCCAACAAGCTGCAGCTCATGCGGCTCAAGGCCCTGTGCGAGGAAATTATCTCCAAAAACATCGACGTCGAGAACGCGGCCTACGTGTATCAGGTGGCCAGCTACCACGCCGTGCCGCGTCTTCGCTCCATCGCCCTCGTACGAGGCCTTTCTGGACTCCACTTCTTCATCTCAACATCGTTAACAACCACCTTTGTGTTGGTTGTGGTGCAGGACTTTGTGGTGACCAACTTCGACCAGGTCTCGCAGACCAAGACCTTTGCCGAAATGGACCGCGCGCTGCTGCTCGAGGTCATGCAGGAGGCCTGCAAGCTCGTCACCAAGACCCGCACTTCCTCCACCTCCTCCTCTTCCACCACCAACGGCAACGCTTGATCATGTTGATATGGTTATGCACCACCAGGGAACAAAGTGTAGATAGTGCCTATTTTTTATTCCTCTTTTTATTATAAATTGGGCAAATTGAACAAAAATCTTTATGTGGCCGGAAATAAATAAATTAACAAATAAACAAATAAACAAATAAAAAAAATCAACTGATGCGGAAGGTGAGGTTGATGCGAGGCTCGGTGACCTTGGCCTGCTTGGGGACGCCATGCTGCCACGATTCTTGCGTGCGGCCGTCCATGACGATGAGAGAACCCGGCTCCATGTTCCACTCGAGCTTGGTCTTGGTTAGCGTGTGCTTCAGCACAAACTTGCGCACGGCCCCAAGCGAAAGGGACGCGATCACGCCTTTGCCCTGCATTCATTCATTCATTCCTGTGTAAAGAGCTTCTTCCCTTTTAATCAAACGGGAGGCACCGCTACCTTGGGAATCGCCTCGCGGTCGGCGTGCATGGAGATCGAGTCTTTGCCGTCGCGATACAGGTTGAAGAGGAGATAGTCAAAGCGGCACCCAAGCACGTTTTCAAGGCGCTGGCGCAGGGCCAGCATATCTTCGGACCATGGCGTTGGCTTGGTGTCGAGGTAGACAGAGGCGCCCACGTTTTCATCTGCCATCCAGCACTGCAGGCGCGGTGTCCTGCTCACACAGCGTGAGTGCACGAGACTAGTCGTGAACATGTGGAGATGGTGAAATGATGACACGCACTTGTAGGTTTTGCCGTAGACCGTGACGTCTGACTGCCGCCAGTCGAGGTCTCGCTTTAGACTGTCGAACAGGGCGGTCGCTTCTTCAATGTCAAGGAACCGCGAATGCCTTCGCAACACACCACCACCAAGCAGACGCCAAGACTCCATGCCGCGCATGCCGTCATCCAGCCACTTGGCCACGACCCCAGCCGGCAAGTCAACCGTCTGCGGCTTCTCTCGCGTGGGGGACGCGCCAGTGCGAAGTGGCGATGCAGCACCTACGCCCCCCTCAGTGGCCACTTCTTTGCCTTTGGCCTTTTTTGTGGGACTTTGATTGGGGGTCGAGGGGTGGCTTTGCGTGGCTGTCCCTGCATTTGCCTCCTCTCCCTCTTCTTCCACCTGCTTCCGTTTGAGGGGCGACTGGTTTGTGTTCTTCCTTCGCACCACGTACTTGTCCATCATTCGACAATCTGAACAGCAGCGAGGTAGCCTCTCTGTTGTGCAAACAAAGCGGCGCATCTGGCTTGGCCTGGCTTGTCGCCCTTTTATTTATATTTACTTCCGGACCAATTCCCAGAATTGTAAACGCGAAACACAAAAAAATATAAAAACAGTTGAAAGAAATCAAGAAGGTGAAGATGTGGAGCTTCCTCTTGCACACAAGAGTTTAGGGATGGGGCAGGGAGGCGGCGACGAGCTTGAGGACCTCGTCGGTCTTGAGGCGGGCGTTCTCGGGGGCCTTGCGGATGGGCGCCCAGTAGCGGCCGTGGCGCGGGTCGGCTCGGACGCAGCGGGCGATGAGCTCGGCGCGGGTCTGGTCGGTGCCGTGCTGCTTCTCAAACTTGTAGAAGTAGGCCCAGGTGTCGCCCAGGTCCGGGTTGAGCACGACGGCGCGGTTGAGCCAGCTGCGGGCCTTGTCCACCTTGCGGTCCTGCCAAAAGACCGTGGCGACGGCGACGATGACGTGCGGGTCGTTGTCGCAGCGCTTGAGGGCGTCGACGCTCTTGGACTTTTGCTTGGGCCGGGGCTCCATCCACACGGCCTGCGCCCAGAGGAGGCCGCCCGTGGGGCAGTCCTGGAGGGCCTTGGCCAGGAGGGTCTGCGCGATCTTGGCGTTGCCGGCCCGGAGCTCGACCTCGATGGCCGTGAGCCACAGCTCCTGGGTCTTGGGGTTCTTGAGGCGCGCCTTCTCGAGCAGCGAGCGGGCCTTCATGGCCGACTGGCGCTCCTCGAGGCTCGCGGCGCAGAGCCACAGCGGGACGCACTCGGGGCAGTTGATGAGGCCGCGCTGGTAGCTGCTGCGCGCGCCGTCCGGGTTGGACTTCTCGTCGACCTGCCCGCGCATCATCCACAGCTTCGGGTACTGCGGGTACTTCTGGATGGCCTCGTCGAGCAGCCGCCGGGCCTCGTCGTCGTTGCCCAGCTCGCGCTCGAGCGCGGCCGACTTCATCCACACGCGCTCCGTGCCGGCGCGCTCGCGGGCCTTGGCCAGCAGCTGCCGCGCGCGGTCCTGCTCGTTGTTCTCGCTCTCGAGCTTGACGGCTGCGAGCCAGATCTGCTCGCTGTCCGGGTTGGCCCGGAAGGCCTCGGTGAGGATCGTGCGCGCGGCGTCGACGTCGCCGGTGAGCCACTTCTCCTTGGCGGCCATGAGCCACAGGATCTCGGCCTGCGGGCAGTAGGCGACGGCCTTCTTGAGCGTGGCGTCGAGCGAGTCCTTGGTGCCGTGGTTCTTCTCCAGGTAGGCCGAGCGCAGCCAGACGGACTTTTTGCCGGGGAAGAGCGCGAGGGCGTGCGCGTAGATGGCGCGCGCGGTCTGGACGCAGCCGTGGGCGAGGCAGCTCTCGGCGTCGTCCATCCAGGTGGACTTGCGGTCCTCCTCCTCGATGCCGACGCCGACGGTCTCGCGGACGATGGCCTGGCACGTGCTGACAAAGCCTGAGCGCTCGGCCTCCTCGGCCTCCTTGAGCCACTGCTCGCGGTCGATGACGACGCCGTTGGCCGAGAGGGACTTGATGGAGCGGTTGATGATGAGCTTGACGCCCTCGTCGTTACCGTTGGCCTCCTCGAGCTTGGCGGCGGTGATCCAGATGCGCGGGTCTGTCGGGATGGTCTCGCGGGCCTTGTTGAGCACGCGCCGCGCGTTCTCGTAGGTCTCGAGCTTGGCCAGCGCGAGCCACATGGAGACCGAGTGCGGCACGCACTCGACGGCGCGCGAGAGCATGATGCGCGCGTCGTCGGGCTCCTCGAGCTCGACGGCGGCCTTCCACAGCTTGACCGACGTCGGCACAAACTCGAGCGCCTTGCGGAGGACGCGCTTCTTGGCTGTGACGTCGGTCTCCAGGTTGGCCGCCTGGATCCAGACCTTGACCGCGTGCGGGATGTGCCGCACGGCCTTGGCCAATATGGCCTTGGCGTTCTGCGGCGACTGCAGCCGCGCGGCCTCGAGCCAGATGTCCGGGTTCTTGGGGCACGCTTGGCACCCCTTGGCCGCCACCTTGCGCGCCTGCGCCAGCCGCCCGGCCACCTCCTCGAGCCGCGCCGCCGCGATCCACCCGGGCGCGTGGCCAGGGTTGGTCGTCGTCACCGACTTGAGCAGCAGCCGCGCCTTCTTGATGTCTCCGATCTCGGCGTCGGTCGAGACCACCATCGAGTTGAGGTCTGTCAGGTAGCCCTTGGGGTCGACCACGGTCTGCCCGCTCACCGAGTCCGACACCTGATGCAGCTTGATGTTGAGCACCGTCTTTCGCGCGGCGCCGATCTGGTTCAGGTCCGTCGTCATCGGCGTCTGCAGGCCTGCCGGGGTCTGCAGCCCGGCCGGGGTATGCAGGCCGCCAAAGCGCTGCTCGCGCGCGTCGAGCGCGTTGGCCTTGTCGAGCTCGCGCCGCACGCTGTCGAGCACGATCGAGTCCGGGACGGGCGTGTAGCGCTGCGGCCGGTTCTTGCGGCCGCGGTGGTCCCCGATGTCCGGGATGGCGTCCCACTCGTCCACGGACACATCGGCCAGCTGCTTCTTGAGGTCCGAGAACTGCAGCTGTAGCTTGGGCTTCTCCACTCGCATCCGCTCGGACTCGGCCTGTGCCCGGGCCTCGCGCCGCTGCTTGCGCCGCTCCTCCATGCGCTTGTCGACGCCCATCCAGAGCCGATCGGCCTCCTCGTCGTCCTGCTCGTAGGGGTCCGACGCCGTGATGCTGTGACTGTAGCCTCCAAACTCATCGTAGCTCGACTCTGAGTAATCGAGCCGCTCGGGCTCCTCGCCCTCGGCCGCCGTGTACTCGCGCCCGCCAAAGCCGCGTCCACCGCCGGCCACGTAGCCCGCTGGAGCTGTACCAAAGTCGGGCGCGGGCACGCCGCCAGGCATGCCTCGCCCGCCACCGGCTGCGGGCGGCACCCCTGGGGCTCCTGGGGCGCCTGGAGCTACTGGGGCGCCTGCGCCGAATGACGGCATCACGCGCGCATTACCGATGTCGGATCGTGTGGTAAAGCCCGTCGCACCACGACCCAGACCGGCGACGTAGTTGAGGGGCCCGGGCGCCTGCAGCTTCTTGCGTATATCGGCCATGCTGGAGCCGCTGAAATTTATCGCTCTAGATTACTTCGTCTACGCGTGCCTGTCGAGAGGACAAAAGAGTTGATGCAGCTGGCAGATCTAGATGGGGCTTTCTTCTTATCGGAAAAGAACAAAAGATCCTCTCCAGTGGCCCGATTCTTGCTTTGGCGGTCTGTGCGCCTTCTTCTCTTACGTTTCCCTTCTTTTTCTAAGCGTGCCTGCTTTCTTTGCTTTTTACGAAATTTTTTGAAAAGTTAATTCAAATTAAAATGTGAAGACGATCGGTCAGCAGAGGCGAACAAAATGATGGGGTTTGATGTGTGTAACAGAAAGACAAGAGGGAATGATCGATGAGAGGACGAGAGAGGAAGAAGAGGGAGGCCAATTGAATTGATAGCTCCCTCACTTGCCCCCAGCCTTGCCCCGGAGCTGAGCCACGATGAACTTGTAGCGCTCCACGCAGTCCTTCTTCGACTTGCCCGAAACGGCCGCCGAGATCGAGTCCCAGCGCTGGACGCCGAGCGAGGCCGGGAACTTCTTGAGCGCCGCCTCGAGCGCCTTCTGCTGCTCCTGCGTCCAGTCCGCCGGGTTCGAGCCGTCGGCCGGTTCCGCCGCCGCGGCGGCAGCAGGGGCCGACGAGGATGAGGAGGACGACGACGTGGAGGAAGTTGAAGCAGCCGCCTTCTTCTTGCTCTCAACGCCGTTGTTGGCCTTGCTCTCGCCGTTGTTCTGCGGCTGCTCCACGACAGGCGCGAGATCGGGGATTTGGGTTCGCAGCGAGATGCCGCCAATGGGCCCGCCCGTGTTGATCTTCACCACCTTGACGCCCTTGTGCTTGTGGTCCTCGATGTGGACGCCCGGGAGCGCGTTCTTGTCGGCGACGCCCTTGATCTCGCCCACCTTGGCGATGATCTCCTGCACGGAGCGCGCCTTGACGCCCGAGGCTCGGTCGGCCTTCTGGTTGACGAGGTCAGCGATCATGCGCCAGCGGTTGGGGCTGCCGCCGGGGAACCGGGCGATGCCCTGGGCCAGGAGGCTCAGCTCGTCATCCGTCCACGGGGCGGGACCCTTGCTCTTCCTGTCCTCGGACGGCGACTTGCCAGTCTGTTGTTGCTGGTCCTGCTGCTGCTGCTCGGCCGCGGGCTCTTCCTTCTTCTCCTCGGCGACGCCCTTCTCCTTTCGCAGCGCGCGCATCTCGGCATCAAAGGCAGCCTGGGCATCCTGGTTGGTCTGGATGGCCTTGATCAGCGCTCGGAGGCGCTCGACGGGCAGGCCGCTGCACAGGAATTCCACGTCGTTCGTCGAGGCCTTGAGCTCCGTCGCACCGCGGCAAAACTTGCGCAGCTTGGCTCGTGCGTCGCGCAGTGCGTTCGCCTTTCGCTGCCTCTCCTTGGTTTCCTGTTTTATTTTTATTATTATTGTTAACAATTTAATTTTTAAATTAATATTACTTATTAATAGTTGCAATAAAAAAAGAAACGCCATCCGCACCTCCTCGGCCTTGGCCTTGGCCTCGCGTTCGCGGGCTTCCCGCTCTTCGGTTTCCTTTCGCTCCTGTTCTTCTCGCTCCTTCCGGATGGCGTCGAGCTTCTCCTGCTTGGCGCGTCGCTTGGCATCCTTCTCGGCCTGCTTGTGTCGCTTGATTCGCGGGTCGCGCTTGAATGCGCCCTCTGTTTGCGTTCACATTGTCAACATTACGTCGTTGCGGTGGTGAGTCAATTGCCATTAAAAAAAGAATTTTAAAAAGTAGAAAATGCGTACCGACGAGCGTGGCGACGCGGCTGAGCTCCTCCTTCTTCCTGCGCTTACGGTCGCGCTCGTTCTGACGCTCCATCCATCGCTTCTCCTCGCGGCTCTCAGCGTCCTCCGGGTTGTACTCATCCTCCCCGGCAAAGTTTCGCCACGAGCGGAAGGACATCCAGAAGTCGTAGAACTCCATCACCTTGTCGTAGGCCATGTCAGAGTCGCCCAGCTGCGGCACCGGATGGACCTTCGACCACCTGTGCCGCAACAACGGAGAAGTCAGACCAACCGAACAGCTTCTGCCCATTGGGAGGATGAAGGACGCACTTGCTGTTTCGGTCGAAAACGGGGGCGTAGATGTTGAAGAACTGCTCGTCAGTCTCCACCTTGATGAGCTCCGAAGGAATCGAGTCGTCGAACGGCTCCGTAGAATCAAACTCACGCCTCTTACGCGGGTCGCTTAGAATGTCATGCGCTGCACGAGAAAAAAAGAATTTAATATTAAACATTTAAAAAAAAATCACATGGGTTACTTGAGGACATGTCATGCGTACCACGCGTGAGAGACTTGAACATGGCGTCGGCCTCCTCGCCGACGACCTCGCCTCCCTTCTTGTCGGGGTGGTGAATTAGGACCTGCTTGCGGTCTGTGGGCGGTGACAAACGTGTGAGCAAGAGTACTTGGGGGGTTGAGAGGGAGAGACTATGGGCGAGAGCGCTTCACGTACAGGCCTTTTTGATCTGCTCCTCGGTGGCGCGCCAACGGAGGTGGCCGAGACCGAGCAGTTCGTAAGGGTCCTCCGTAAGCACGGCGGTCTGCTTCTTGGTGTGATCCTCGGCGTGCTTCTTGCGCATCTTTTCGGCGTGCGCGCGAGTGGCATCGTCGATCTGCGGCTCCTCCTCCGCCTCCACCTGAGGCTCCCCGCGAAGTTTGCGCAGAAGCATAGCCTCGAAATTGGCACCTGCAGCTTCAACCCTGAGGTTGTCGATGGTCTGCTTGAAAGGGAAACCTGTACAACGCAATGACCAATTAATCACCGAATTAGCCCAAGGAACGATTTCCCATATCTCATCTCCGCTTTAAGATGAAACAAAATCATTCGCTACAAGAACGTTGTTGCTTGTTCAGTAACAACGTTCAGCCATTATGTTGGCCTTGTGCATGCAACGCAGCAACAAGAGAAAGAAACAAGAATGACAAAACAAAATCAGTTGAGATTCAGAAAGATCGGTACCAGAAAGCTGTTTGCTGATGTGAGAGCCAGCCCAACCGGCCGGTGGCGCCATGAGGACACGCCTTGAGGTACGCCAGGTGATGTACTGCTCCCAAGCCGAGGGAGCAGCAGACTGCTGAATCGAGGCCGAGATGATATTGAACGCGTATGACGACATGGAGCTCAAATCAGAAGACAAGAGATGTAACGATGCAATAGGGAGAACAAAAGAATCGGAACAGAGATCGAGATGTAGGAACAGAGGCGGGGAGGCAGCAAAGCAATCAGCCTACTCCGTTTGCTTTTGGCACCGCCGGTGGCCTTGCATTCCCGGATTTTACCCGTTTTCATAAAAAGCAAAAAAAAAAGTAAAAACTCCCTTCTGTTGAACGTGGAGCAGCGGACACCCACATCAGGCCCGTATGAACTCAGCCCGAGGTTACAGGGTGCACCCTGCTCGAGAAGCTTGGCTAGGGCCCTTTCCGAACCAACCTCGCCAGTACTCGCCTGTGTGGTTTGTGCGGAAATTTTGCGCACAAGCTGTCGACAAAGTTCTCGCATTTTTCTGCTGCTCTCTGCCTTCGTTTAAGCTCGTGCCTGAACGCATCTCGCCACACAAAGAGCACAATGAGCAAGAAGAAGAAGGCCGTAAAGGTCAATCTCCAAGAGTTCTTGGCCTCCGATATTGGTGGGCCCGCAGTGGCCTCGGAGGTTCTCCCCAATGCCCCTCGGTGCGCTCAAATCTCTAATTCGGCAAACGACAGTTGAGCACAAATAATAACACTCAATTTCATCACTCCAGCTCGGCCGACGCCGATGACGAAGGCTTTGGCGACAGGGGCTATGGCGATCGTGATCGTGGTGGTGGAGGTGGTTACGGCGATCGTGACCGTGGTGGATATGGCGATCGCGATCGTGGTGGTGGTTACGGCGATCGTGGTGGCGGTTATGGCGATCGCGACCGTGGTGGTGGTGGTTACGGCGATCGTGGTGGTGGTTACGGCGATCGTGGTGGTGGATATGGTGATCGTGACCGCGGCTACGGCGATCGTGGTGGTGGTTATGGCGATCGTGACCGTGGCGGCGGTTATGGTGATCGCGATCGCGGCTACGGCGATCGTGACCGTGGCGGTGGCTACGGCGACCGTGGTGGTGGCGGCTATGGCGACCGTGACCGAGGTTATGGCGACCGTGGCGGCGGCTATGGTGATCGCGACCGTGGTGGCGGTTATGGCGACCGTGGCGGTGGCTTTGGCGATCGCGAGCGTCGTCCAGGTGGCTACGAGCCCCGCGTGCCCCCTGGGGATGCTGCCACGAGCGACCCCACCCCTGCGTACTTGTCTCCCTCCCCCCCCCAATCTCTTCCCCTATCTGCCCGGACGTGCGCTGACCGCGGCAACCGCCACCAACAGTGAGGCCGGAGCGCGGGAGCGCCCTGCGCCCGCCGCAGCTGCCGAGCCCTCGAACCAGCCCCCGCGCGAGCGCAAGAAGCCGGCCTTTGACCCGTTTGGCGGAGCCAAGCCCCGTGAGGTGGTCCTTAAGGAGAAGCCCGACCTGGCCCAGCAGGTTGTCGAGAAGACGCCTGCTGCCGCCGCCTCTCCTGCAGACGCGCCCGCCTCTCCCGCTGCCACCGGAGACAGCAGCAACGTCGAGGCCGTGACCGAGGGCGTCGAGAGGATGAACGTGCGCGAAGAGCGCCCCGCCGACAACCGCGTGGCCCCGTCGCGCTACAACACCAGCAAGTACGCGCTTATCACTCACCACGTGCACGTTGCTTGCTGCTGCAAACAGTCTGGCTGACGTGCACGCACCCACAGCACGGAGGACAACTGGCGCACGGGCCCGAGGGCGGCGCCCAAGCCTCGAGAGAACGAGCGTGCCGAAGCTGGTGGCGCCTACCGGCCGCCTTCGGCCCGGCGCGGCGGCTACGGCGACCGCGACCGTGGTGGTGGCGGCTTTGGTGACCGCGACAGGGGCTATGGCGATCGCGACCGTAGTGGCGGCGGCGGTTATGGCAGCCGTGACCGTGGTGGCGGCTATGGCGACCGCGACCGCGAGCGTGGCGGCGGCTACGGTGATCGGGACCGTGGCGGCGGCTATGGTGATCGTGACCGTGGCGGCGGCTACGGCGGCCGCGACCGCGGATATGGCGATCGCGAGCGTGGTGGCGGCTATGGCGACCGCGACAGGGGCTATGGCGAGCGCGAGCGTGGCGGCAGCTACGGCGATAGGGAGGACAGGAGGAGTCCGGCCTCCTTCCGCGGCGGCGAGGACAGGCCCAGGAGCCAGGAGCGCGATTCGGGCAGTCCCGCCTACGATCGTCGTGGCGACGACGAGGAGACGCGCGACTGAGCTCAGGCTCAGCCGGGGACGGGTGTGTCTCTACTTGGGTCTTTTTTAATATAGTTTTTTTTTCTCTTTATTCCTCCTTTTTGTTATGTTTTTATGTTTTTCTTTATGCACAAAAGGAAGGAGCTTTTATGGAAAGAACTGGGCGAGCCGAGGGGAGACAGGAAGAACCTGCAAGTGGTCTGTCGTGCGTCTTCTCCATTTGCGAGTCGGACGACATAGCGCGTGGTAAAAGATTAATTCTACCGCCTCGCAGGAGAACCTACAGGCAGGTTGTACAGTAGAATAGGCGAATAGCAGGATGGCCGAACATGGAACGAAAGCGATGATGGTGATGGGCAGCACTTACCACTCCTACACGGCGGGTGAGAAGAGAGCCTTCTGCATCCGCATAAATCAGCTGCTTGCTGGTGATGCGGATCTCCAAGACCAACTCCCAATGAACGCTGACTCGAAGGATTTGTTCGAGCTGGTTTCCAAAGGTGTGCTTCTTTGGTACGCACTACTTTACTTTTTTTACTCTACTTGCAAACGCACAAAGGCTTATTGGCTGTACTTGCATAGTAAGCTGATCGATAAGATAGCACCGGGCTCAATGGAAAAGCGAAAGACCAACCTGAAGGCCAAAGACATCTTCAACGTTATGATCAACCACAGCGCGGCTATTGAGGCTGCTCGAGAAGCTGTACGCTTCCTCTACTTTCTTGTTCCGTGCGCCCATGAACGCTCACGCAAGGAGGCCACAAATGTAGGGCTGCAACATTGTCAACATTGGCCCACAGGACTTTGTGGACAAGCAAGAGCACTTGATTCTCGCCTTCATTTGGCAGCTCCTCAAGGTAACCACCCTAGCGCTCCCTCTCTTTCACTTATGTATTAACTCTCTTGTGCGTGGTGCACAGCTGGAGTTGCTGCGTGGCGTGAACGAAGTGCAAATGGCCGAGTTCTTCATCGAGGCCGAGATGATCAAAGCCGACGGCGCTGGCGTTGAACGTGTCAAGGCCGAGGCCACCACATCCAAGAGGTCGCCCGAAATGGCTCTCTTGAAGTGGTTCAACGCCATGTTGTCCCGCGTGCCGAACTGTCCCATCCACGAAGTCCGCAACTTTGGAGACGACATCAAGGTGACATCGCTCTTCCTTGCATCTGCAGTGGCAACCATTTCGCCTGACTGACACGCGAGACTGCAGGGATCGGAAGCCTACATCGTGCTCATGAACCAGATTGAGCCTGATTTGTGTGGTCTGGAAGGACTGGACTTCCTCGATCTCGTGCGTGCTTCACTTCTCTGCGGTGGTACATTCGGTTCTGACTGCGTGCCTTTGCTTGTGGTGTGAGTAGGATCAACGCGCCGAGTTCGTGGTGGCCAACGCTTTCAAGTTGGGCTGCAATCCGTTCGTGACCCCCTACGACATCGTACAGGGCAATAGGAAGCTCAACCTAGCCTTCACCGCAACGCTCTACCACAAGTACGCTGAGTTTGCCGAAAGGCGGCGAGCCGAGGAGGCCCAAAACGAGGAACTCATCCGAGCCCGCGTACGACGTCGCTCTTGCTCTACTCCACAAGCCCGCTACTCATGCTGACAACCTGATCACTCGCGCAGGAGGAAGCGAAGCGTCAGCAGCGCGAAGAGCTCGAGGCCAAGAGGCGCGCCGAGGAGGAACTTCTCAGGCAGCAGGAAGAAGAAAGGATGAGGCAGGAAGAAGAGGAAGCCCGACTCAGAGCAGAAGAGGAAGAAAGGAGGAGGCAGCAAGAGGAAGAAGAGAAAAGGAAACAGGAGGAGGAAGAAGCCAGGTTGCGCGCGGAAGAAGAGGAGAGGGAACGGCAGCGCGTTGCCGAAGAAGAGGCCGAGCGGGCGCGCCTCGAGCAGGAGCAGCGCGAGCAAGAAGAAGAAAGGAGGAGGCAGCAAGAGGAAGAAGAGAAAAAGAAGCAGGAGGAGGAAGCGCGGTTGGCCGCCGAAGAGGCCGAACGGATCCAACGCGAGGAGGAGGAGAGGAAGAGGCGCGAAGAGGAGGAAGAGAGGAAGCGACGCGAGGAAGAGGCGCAGCGAGAGAGGGACGAGCTCGAGAAGATGCAAAACGAGGAGGAGCGCCAGAAGCGTGAAGAGGAGGAGCGGATAAGGAGCAAGGAGGAGCTGCGACGCGAGGAAGAGAAGAGGCTCGCGCAGATTGCCGAAGAGGAGCGCGAACGGTTCCGGAAGCTGCGGCACGAAGAAGAGCGCGAGCGTCTCCTCAAGATGGAGGAGACCACGCGCAAGGTGGTCGTGGAGGCCGAGCTGCAAGAGAACGCGCAACGCCAGCGGCGGGAGGTGGAGGAACAGAAGAGGTGCCTCCCCACACGCTCTCTTCACCAGCCTTCGTTTCGTAACGCGTGTGTTTGTTCTTCCCACACCTCCTGCGCAGACAAAAGATCGAGCAGCGCAACACGCAGAGGTCGGCATACCCGGTGGTGCTGTTCGTCACCGATGACCCAGCAGAGTACGCCCACGTGGAGGAGCACCTCACCAGCCAAGGTGAAGTCTTTATGCCCTTGTTTGTTTGTTTGCTTGCTTTAGCTGACCTGGACCTATGACCCATGCCTGTCGCACGACGCAGGCCGCAACGCGGTCTTCTGCGCCATGGAAGAGGTGCTTGCTCAGGTGGAAGCGACGCGCTCAGACCACATCGTTCTCACGGGCCTCTTCATGTACAAACCGCGCTCATTTTAAGATGTGTTGGGAAGCGCTACATGGCTACCATGATACATTTAAGCTTACTGCTTGCCATAAACGGACAGGGATGACGAGGAGCACGATGCCGAGCTAGAAGTGGCGTCGTCGATCGTGGAAAAGTACGGCGACAAGAAGAAAGTGATTTGCTACAACAGCATCATCCAGAAGAAGCCCATCCTCCAGAAGCGGTGTGAAGCCTTTGGCCTCAGCCCTGTCAAGTACGTGACCTCCCTTGCTTCTCTTGCGCTCGGGAAAGCCAACTCACGAACCTCATACCCCCGCTGGTCACAGGCGCGGCAGTTCGCTGTGGAAGCTGCTGGGAGTCAAGGACGCGCCCCTCAAGCAGCAGGTTGGCAAGGCCAAGTACTTGTCCCCCGCCGTCTTGCTGGGCACCAAGTCCTCCTCTCTTTTTGTCCCGCAACTGACACCATCCCATCTCTGTCCCTCCCTTGCGATCCCTTTCAGGTTGCCCATGCCTGGTCCCTCCGCAGCCGCCAAGGCCGCCAAGTCGTGAGGCCTCTCGTATCTCTCCCCCATCTGCGGACTTGACCATCACTGTGCGCGTGGAGGGCTGCGGTGCTGTTCTTCATGAACACTTCATTAAATCAAGTCCTCGAGGTCTTCGTCCCACGGGCAGCCGTTGGCGCGCGCCCACTTGAGCACGTCCAGATGGCCGTTCTTGGCTGCCTCTGAGCAGGTGTCCTCCTTCCACGGGCAGCCGTTGGCGCGCAACCACTGGAGCACCTCCAGATGACCTTCCGAGGCCGCCGAAGCGCAGGTCCACGTGCCCCACGGACAGCCGTTGGCGCGCGCCCACTTGAGCACGTCCAGATGGCCGTTCTTAGCTGCCTCTGAGCAGGTGTCCTCCTTCCACGGGCAGCCGTTGGCGCGCAACCACTGGAGCACGTCAAGATAGCCTCCCCTGGCCGCACGAGAGCAAGTTCCCTCGTCCCATGGACAGCCGTTGGCGCGGCACGTCTAAATGGCCTCCCCTGGCTGCAGCAGCACAGGTCATCTCTTCCCACGGGCAGCCGTTTTCATGGGCCCACTGAAGCACCTCCAAGTTGCCTACCTCGGCGGTCATCGTGCAGAGCAGTTCATCCCATGGGCAGCCATTGCCAAATGCCCACTGGAGCACAGCCAGATGGCCTCCCACCGCTGCGTAGATACAGGTCCACCTGTCCCAAGGGCAGCCGTTGGCACGGGCCCACTGGAGCACCTCGAGGTGTCCACCTAATGCCGCTACGGCACAGGTCATCAAGTCCCACGGGCAGTCATGAGCACGAAGCCACTGAAGCACGTTCAGTCGGCCTTCCTCGGCGGCCTTCATGCAAGTGTCTCGGTCCCAGGGGCAGCCGTTGGCGCGTGCCCACTCAAGAGTGGACAGCCAGCCCTTGCCGGCCACTGCCGCAGCAAAGTAGGGGGCATCTGGGTCGGTGTCAATGTCACTCTTGGGCACGGTCATGAGAGGCAACTTGGTGCGCGGCTGTACGGCGAGGAGGTGCTGAAGTGCCTGGCGCCACGTGCGGCACACGGCACGGCAGGCAGGTCGGGTGAGCGGGTGCACAAACTGGAGGATCATAGAAACGAGCTCCCCCATCAAGTCGCCCTCAGTTGGAGCGCAAAGGGTTTCCGCTTCCGGTGCCTGCGTTGGTCTGGTCTCCATCTTTTGCAAGCAAGCAAACAAAACAGGTTCGTTTTTGGCTTCACCAAAATTTTCTATTGGTGGCACAAGTAATTCAGTGAAAGAGTCAACCTCTATGAATCGTCGGGCTCTTCTACTACTGCGGCCAAGCAGGGCGCGTGCTGCCATCGATGGTGGCGTGCTGATTGTCTGGCCGGAGTCTGTTTTTTTTTTTGGGCCGGTGATGTTCGTCTCTTTCTTTTCTTGGGCGAAGGAGTGAGGAGGAGACCACGAACCGGTGATGGCTGCCGCCCACCACGGCCTTACAGTCGGGGCAGGTGCCCTCCTGCATGGCTCCGCCGCATTCCCCGATGAAGTAGAAATGGCCCTGCACGTGTGTGCGTTACG
Organism: Acanthamoeba lenticulata; assembly: GCA_002179805.1. NCBI lineage: Eukaryota > Discosea > Longamoebia > Acanthamoebidae > Acanthamoeba > Acanthamoeba lenticulata. The sequence continues at coordinate 58,827 of NAVB01000777.1, forward strand.
AGTTGTTGCATTTCTGTTGACCGCAGTGTGGTCGCAAGGAGGGGGAAGAGCCGCACGTTGGGACACTTGAACCAGTGCCCTGCGCCGCCCTCCTTGTCCATGGCCTGCACCACCATCTGCACCAGCGCCTTGTCAGGCACAAACACCTGGCCAGGAGCCCCGCCCCGCGCCAAATCAGCCACCAACAAAGCCACCACATGTCTTTTTTGGGGCTTCGGTGCGGACCTCGCCCTTGAGGCCTTGGAGCGCGACGCGCCACTGCTCCACCTGGGCCGCGGTCGGCCGAGCACCAGAGGCATCGTTCTTGATCTCGTCGGCCAGCTTTCTGATCTTGTCCTCGACCTGACTGTGCCGTGCGGCGGCGATCTCGGCGAAGAAGTCGAGCTCGAGCAAGTAGAACTCCCGGATCCGGGACAACAGGTCAGGGAGGTCGATGTGGACCTTGAGCACGATGGACTTGAGCGTCTCGAGCGGGGCCGAGTAGACCAGAGGCACCTTGGCCTCGCCGAGCTTCCGCTTGAGCTCAATGTAGGCGGCCACTGGTGTTGACAAATCATAGGTGAGAAATCAGAAAAAAAAAAAAAGCAAAAGGAGCCATTGGCCAACACGCACAAAAGTTGAGCTGTTGCTGGATCACTTGCAGCTCGTCCTCGCCCATCTGACGAGAAAGCCGCCGCTGAAGCTGCCCCATGTGGTTGATGGGATCGACTTCGTCGGGCCGCCTGGAGGAACGCCCACGGGTGGCGTGAGTGATGCTGACGCTTTGTCGGAGGGAGGGTGCGGTCGCGTGCCCTTCGTCCAGGGTCTTGATGATCATCTTGGCTTGCTTGGCCGTTTGGATCTTCGCCTGCTTCAATTGCTTTTGCTTCAGGCGCAGGCGGCGCTTGACGGCCTCGATGTCGTGCAGCTTCTGCTTGACCACATTCCCATACCTGGCCCAACCGACCAATCAGCCGTCCAGCACCTCTTTGGCCAAAGAGAACGAGCCAATCGGAATACAAGCCGGATGGACCAGCTGCGCACCGGTAGGTCTGGCGCACGGGCGTGCGGCAGTTGGGGCAGCAGGGCAGCTGCACGGCCTCGGTCTTGCACTGCGACTCCATCCACCGGTCCAGGCCGCTCACTTCAAAGACGTGCTGGCAGTCGAGCAGCTGGATGGGCATCACGCCCAGCAGCCATTGTCAGCGCTCTCTCTGGGCGAGCTCGCACAGAAGGCAAGCCAAGAGGAGACGGACCTTCACGAAGCGGTCGGCGGCGGGATCAAAGTCGCGGAGCGGCATCAGCGCCACGGTCTCCTCCTGATCCGGCGTGCACGTGAAGCACCACGACGGGCAAGGCTCCCCGCACAGACCTGCGTCGGTCGCGTTCACGAACGAGCGGGAACAGACCAGGCAGGGTCAGATCATCGTGGCTGCGATCCCGCGCGCCACCGATGGGGTGTACCGATGCAAGGGTGCCCGCACGGCAGCTTGAGCTGGCAGGGCTCGTTGCACGGCGGTCGGTCGCAAGGCTCACCGCAGAGCGACGGGCAAGCCAGGTGCTCGCACTTCCACGCGCACGCTTCCTTGCCTGGCCATGTCCCCCCAAGGCCCACGAAATGTAGTGAGTGTCGACATCCAAGTGAGTGAATGAGAGAGAAAGAGAGGCCGTACAGGGCACACACGGGTCCTTGCATTTGCGTTTGCACGCGCTGTGCAGGCACCGGTTGGCGCACTTGTGCTTGCACGGAGGGCAGTCCTTGACGCAGGGCGAGTCGCACGGATGACCTGTTCAACCGCCCATCCAGATGATGAGGATGAGGATGAGGATGAGGATGAGGATGAGGATGAGGATGAGGATGAGGATGAGGATCATGAACGCAAAGGACGTGCATTAGAGCGGCCATGACTACGTACCGCAGAGCAGGAACCGCTGGCACGGCTTGTTGCAATCGGCGTGGTTGGTGCCCATCTCGCACTTGGCGCAGGTGCCCGGGCACGGGTGCCCGCACGGCAGGATCGAGGCGCATTTGGCCGTGCACACCACGTCAAAGTCGCTGCCAGGAACATGCCACCCAAAACAAGGGCTCGGGGTGTTAACAACGAACAAAAGAAAGAAGAGGGCGAGGACGAGGACGAAGCGCACTCTTGCCAACAGGGGGCGGTGGCCGTGTGGCCGCAGAACAACTCCTTGGGCGTCGGGTACGTGCACGCGCACCGCTCTGGCGGCCTCGCACAGGGCTGCTTGGTCGTGTGGCCGCAGGACAGGGTCTTGGGCACGGGAACTTGGCAGTTGCCGCACTCTTGCCAGCACTCCAGCGGACACGCGTGGCCGCATGGGTGCTTCCGCGCGCACGGGCTGCGGCACTTGATTTTCTCGTGCAACGAGTCGTCCGGGTGGCAACTGGAGGGCCGGGGGACGCAAAGACACTCTCAGCCCACGGCAAGAATTTCAAGCTTGGGTGGTGATCCGCGACTGGAACGCACCTGAGCGTGCAAGCGTGGCCACAGGGTAGGCGGGCGTCGCACTTGCGCAGGCAGCCGCCATTGGGCACGCGCGTAAAGTGGGCCGCGGCCGACACCTCTGCACAGGAGGCACACGTCATGAGCCTTCTGCTCCACACACCACACACACACACACACACAAGGACGAGGAGGAGAGAGGACGGACGGGCGGTGGTGTCGGGGTGCTTCTGGCAGGAGAGCATGAGGGCCGGGCCGGCGCAGCCCTGCTCGCGGAGCGTATGGAGGACCTGGCGCCACAGGGGCGAGTTGTCCTCGAGCAGCTTGGCGTTGCCAATGCAGTAGAAGCCCATCTTGGCCCGCGACAGCGCGACGCAGACGCGGTTGGACGAGCGGAGGAAGCCGATCGTGTTGGTGTCGTTGGAGCGGACCAGCGAGAGCAGCACGATGTCGTTCTCCTCGCCCTGGTAGTTGTCCACGGAGCTCACCCGCACGCCCTCGATCTGGAACCGCTTGAAGAGCCCACGCAGCTCAAACAGCTGCCCAACGTAGGTGGTCAGCACCGTGATGCGCTCGCGCGCGTAGCCCTGCTGCACGAGGTACTTGCACAGCGCGACGATGAACTCGGCCTCGTGCTTGTTGCGCTTGCTGGCATTGTCGTGCTCGGCGACCTCGCGGCGCTGGTGCTCGACAAAGAACACGTCGCGGTGGACGCCCCGGACGTGCGCGTACTGCCGCACGGCGTCGGCGTCGGTGAGGGCCGGGTAGATGGGCGCGACGAGGCGCGAGATCTCGGGCCGCATGCGGTGCTGGACGGACAGCGTGACGTGCGGCACGCCGTTGTTGATCAGCCGCTCGAACAGCGACACGTCGAGGTGGTTCCTGATGGCCAGCCTGTTGGTGTTGCGAGTGTGCGCCGAGTCAGAGTTCAGCTGCGCCACGCGAGACGTGGCCCACGTGATGGACGTGCCGGTAAACAGAGGCCTGAGGCCGGAGCTGCTGGTGGTCGCCGATGAGGATCAGGTGTTTGGTGTTCTCGGTCAGCGTCGCGATGACGTGCGCTTCCAGCACCTCGGCGGCCTCCTCGACGATGATGGTACTCGGGGCCATGGCTCGGATGAGGTTCTGGTACTTGGCGGCGGCCGTCGTCGTCATGCCCACTGTGTCAACACACACACACACACACAGTCGACTCCTATATGTAAGCGACCGCACATTGTACACAACCACGCGAACGTGCTCTGGGCCGCGCATGCGAGGCTGCTGCGTACCGACGGCCTTGCCCTGGAGCTTGGCCAGCTGGATGGCGGCCTCGACCTCCTTGCCCGCCTGGCAGCACTCGCTGTAGCGCGAAGACAGGTCGACCAGGTATTCCTTCAGGTCGGCCCGGTACTGGCGCAGCCAGTACATGTAGAGCTGGAGCCGATCGCCATAGCTGAGATTCCACAGATTGGGCACGTCCAGCAGATGCTCCGGTGGGGGCTGGCCATCGTCTGCGGCCAACGCGGCAAAGTTGATGGCCTCGACCTGGCCCTTCTTGTCCTTGTTGACGCCCTCGAGCTGCGCGCGTTCCTCCTCGATCTCGCGGATCTCCTCCTCGTCCGCCTCGGCCTCTGCCATTCCCACTTCCGCCTCTTCTCCCTTCTCCGCCTCATCGCCGCCAGTCGAGGTAGATGAAGAGTTGGCTCGGCGCGGCTCCTGCGCGTGGATCACGCTCATGGCGCCCTCAACTTCCTCTTGCTCCTCCTCCTCTTCTTCAGCTCCACCGTCATCGTCATCATCGTTGTCATCAGAGTCCTCACTCTGGTCCTCGTCCTCCTCTTCGTCTTCATCGTCCGGCAGCCTTTCTTTTCCCTTCCCGCTGCGGGGCGTCCGGGCCTCATCGCCGCCTTTCTCAGCCAGTGCCTCGAAGGGGTTCGCGTGCGCCACATTGTTGGCGCCCTTCTGCCCCCCTTCGGTGGACGTCCCGCTTCCCGCTTTCTTCTTCATCGTCATCATCACCTTCTTGCTGCCTTTGTCGTTTGTGTTGTTGTTGCCGTTGTCGTTGCTGGCCGGCCTTCTGGGCGGGCGGAACCAGCGCTCGAACGCCTGCTGGGGCGTCTCCCAGAGGTCCTTGTGCGGGTCGATGCACCTGACGGCTGCGCGAATGCTCTCGATCTGGCGCGGGTTCGCCATCTCGCAAAGATCGTCAATCGCAAGTTGATCCTTGCGGAGGTCGCCCAGGCACTTGGTGATCTTCCGCGCCAGCCCAGCTTGCCTGTGTGCCGCTTATGATCATCAACCCTAACAACATGTTCGCGCTTCGCCGCCGGTGCGACGTACCTGTCCTTGGCGTCAATACGCGCGCGGAGGAGCGCGTGCGGCCATTGGAGGCGAAGCTTCATGATGTTGTGGTCGGCGAGGATGGTGCTCGACGAACGGCCGCCCACGCGCACGACCTGCTTCTCGAACTTGAGGATGCCCTCCAGGAACTGATGATAAGCATGTAGGCGCGGATCAGTCCAGTTAGTTGTTGTATAGTCAGTCTCTTGAGCGGCAAGCAGACGGCGGGAGGGCCAAAAGACCTGGTCCAGGGCGTGGTTGGTGTAGCACACGCACAGGATGGGCGGGTCGTCCTTCTTCCGGTGCTGCAGAAGCAGCCGCGCGAGCTTGAGCCCGACGAACGTCTTGCCGGTGCCGGGCGGGCCTTGGATCAGGGCCACTTCGTTGGTCAGCGCCAGCTGAATCGCACGTAACTGGCTGTCGTTCAGGCTCGTCTCAAAAGCCGGCCACGGTTGAAGCACCGGCCACCGGTTGGGATTGTCGTCACCATCATCGTCGTTGCCGACATCGCCAGGCCGACGGCCACGAGCAGGGACTCGGGCCCGGCGAGGCTGCTGGGGCGAGGTCTCACCCTTGATGAGGAGGGAAAAGTCGAGTTGGGTCTCTGGAGTGGCGGGCCCGAGGACCGTGAGCCCAGATGAGAGCCCAAACGCGCGGAGCAAGCAGGAGGATTGGTTCGAACGTACCAGCGGTAAAGTGGGCCGGCGGAAGGATGTCGGGCTGCAGCTGGAGCAGGTAGCGCTGGAAGGGCAGCTCGTGCTCCTGAATGTTCTGGAGCGCGGTGAGGACATGGCGGTAGGCCTCGAAGTAGGCCGCGGACGACTCGACCATCACGTAGGTGGCCTCCATGCGAAAGTCGACTTCGTAGCCACGCGGGAATCTTTTGGATCGTGTTTGCCAGTCATCAGCTCACAATCGTGCGGCATGATTGGCGCGTGGTGACGGCCAGGTACCTGATCTCGACTTGGCCCTTTTGCAGGGCCTTGGGGTCGCGATTCTCCACGGTGGCCCAGAGGAGCGTCTGGAAGCCATCGGCGGAGAGGCAAAGCAGCGAGCCCGTGAGCAGTCGCTTCGTCTTTTCCCAGTCGATCTTCGCCAGGCTGCAGCAACAAACCACCCAATCCAAACGATATCAACAAGAAAGAACATCATACTCATCGTCAGGAGCCAAGCTGCTGCAAACGAACCCGCCCTTGCAATTCAACTGGACTGTGTAGGCCAGACCGCCTTCGCTGCAACGGATGCCCGCCACACGGACCTCGGGATAGACCCTGATGTCCCTGTGCCCTCCGCCTGCCGCACGGGACAGTCCACACCACACATTGTCGTCAATCGTCGGAAGGAATTGACCTCGTCGAAGCTGCGCGCGGGGGCGGCGGGGGTACCGCTGAGGTAGGACAGGATGCCCTCGCGCAGGGGGATCATGCAGTCGTCGCGGAGCAAGTGAAAGTGCGTGTGGAGGTAGTGGTCCACGCTGGCGTAGCCACCCTTGATGATGTTCTTGGGCGTCGGCGGGGGCTTCACGCTGCTGATCTCGGCGGTCGAGGGGAAGACCGAGACCTCGCGGAAGGCGCTGTAGTCCTCCACGGACAGGCCGGTACCTGTGCGCTCCCTCTCATTGACCGCCAAAAACTGCTCCTCTGTCCGCAGCTTGGCTTGCTCGAAGCGCTCGCGGAGGTCGTTGAAGGCTGCCTTCACCTCGTCGGTGAGGTGATCTATATAGTAGCGGTTGGTGACCAGGTTGCCCAGTGTTTGGACCGGGAGGGTGACGTGGTCGAAGCGCTTCAGCAGCTCCTGGCACAGGTGCACCGAGTTGGCGATGTTGGCCACGACCTTGTCCATCGGAAGCCGTTTGGGCGCCCACGCCTCCTCGAAACGCTGCAGGAGACTGGGCCACACGTCGAGCAGGAATTTGGAGCTGAGCAGCTGCGCGTAGACCGTGTTGCACAGCGTGGCGGCCTGTAGAGATCGGCGCAGTTCAGAAGACCTGTGAGTGAGTGCTCGTCCATGGCCGATGGCACCGCTCGGGGAAAGGGTACGTGAGCCTGGGCGTTCCGGAGGTTGGGATGGGCCAGCAGCTCGAGCAGACGTCCAAAGACTGCCCCGTCAAGCGTTGGACGCGATAGCAGGTCCTGGAGGCCCTTCAGCTTGAATCCCCCGCTGCCCAGAGCATAGACCAGGACAGGGGCATCATGCTTCAGACGACTGTCGAGCCACGAGAACATGGCTTTGGTGTCCTTGAAGGGCTCGTAGGGTGTCTCTGGCCGTTGCTTGTCCTCGGCGGCAGCCGGTTGCAGGCCCTTGTCGGCGTGGGCCTGGAAGCCTGGTCGGTTGTCACGTCGCTTCTTCTTTGTCGGCTTCGAGAACGACGTTGCGGCGTCTTCTTGAAGTCGTTGATATTGTTGCCGCGTCTGTTGAGGCTGCTGTTGCTGCTACGACAGCCGCGTGAGAATGACCGAGACAAATGGCGGCCGTCACGGCGTACTTTGTTTCTTTGTGGCTTCTGCTTCTGAGTTGGCTGTTTGGGACCCGTCCCAGGTGCAGCTTGCGGTGTCTCCTTCTTGTCGAGAACGATCAGAATGCACACCTTGTCCGTGCCGCTGACGTCGAGGGCCAGTAGCAGGTCGTCGGCGTTGGTGATGTCAAAGGGCGTGCCGTCGAGTGTAAATTGGACGGCTGACGTCTGGTACTCCTCTTGCAACCTGTCCTGGAAGGCCTCAAAGGAGGTTATGGGCAACTTAAGGAGCCTCCGCACGTTGGTGGCCTGAGAGAAGCAGCTGAACAGCCTGAGCTCCCCTTCTTGCACCTGGGCCGGTGGCCTCCTGTCAATGGCGTGCGCAAATTGTTGGGATTTTTGTTGCTGCGCAGGAGGAGCCGCTGGTTTCGGTTGAAGTGGTGCGGCAGCCTTGGCGGGCTTGGCCTTCCAGCGTGGTTGCCCTTGCATACGTGCGTGTCCGTTTGGGTCAGCGGGACGAAATGAAGTGCCCGTGGACGAAGATGATGATGATGATGAGGAACTTGACGCTGCGGGGCTCTCCATCTTGCCCTTCTCAAATGCGGCCGCAAGGCGGGCACGACGCTCCGCTGGAGTCTCCTCGTTGAGCCGCGTAAGCTCCTTGTCCAGTTGCGCAAGTGCGTGACGTGCCCTCTTTTCTTCTTCCTCGCGCTGCTGGCGCTCACGCTCCTTGGCTTGATCGGCGCGCAGACACGCCTCCAGTTCGGCGCGCTGCTGCGCAATCAGTTCGGCTGCGCTGATCGGTTGAGGCCGGTTCATGAAAGCTTGCTTCTCGCTCTTCTTCGAGTTGTTGGCTTGTATGCACGAATTACGCCGTGTGTTGGGCTTAAACGGCGACGGGGATGTAACAAACTCTTGGGGGGTGGGGTGAAGAATGTAACAAACTCGTGTCCAGGACAGCGCCGACACGAAAACTCGAGCAAGTTTGCAGCCCCAATTAATCAAGTGTCGCGGAGTAACCACTATTCGCCCAAAACACGTCACTTGAACTCCATTTGGTCATTGGTATCCACGGAGTGGAGGTTCACCGCTCAACACTCATTCAGCATTTCAGGCCACGAGAGTGTGGTCTCACATGAGGGACACGTGCCGGTCGTGGGCAGCAACACGTCTGGCTGGTCGTGCAGAAACCGCTGCGCCCAACAGAGCATGTGGCCCTGGCGCTTGCACGTCCTCCTCAAGCAGCGCAGCTTGAGTTCCTCCTGCCGAGGAACCACAAACACACAAACATGCAAACATGCAAACATGCAAACATAAACGTTATGTCGCGTTTACATGACGGAGTGGCTCTGGTGCTTGTGTGTACCTCCTTCATCAAGGTCTCGCACAGGCAACACAGGCCGGCTGGGCGCTGCGATCGGCCGGCTGGTCGTCGCTCGTCAAAAGTGGAGGCGTCTGATGACTCGCTCAGTTCGCTGTCGGAACCCCGCGCGTCGTCGTCATCGTCATCATCCGACTCTGCGCAAGATTCGCGTAAGGCCTGGCACTTGGCTCGGCTCCGAGCCAGGGGGGGAACGAGAAGGAGAGACCTTGCGCGCTGGTGGATTTGTACAAGTGTTCAATTTGCGCGAGCGAGCCGATGTTGACCTTCATGTGGCGTGGCGGTGGCGGGCAGCCGTCCAGGAGCTGATGGTACTCCTGCGTCAGCCAGTGGATGACCAGGGGGAAGCGGTTCCACGGCGTGACGTGCAGCAGCTCGAACATCATCCTGCTTGAGCAGTCGAGTTTGTTTGCCCGTGAGTTTGACTGGCGCAAGGGAGACCTGGCGAGGACGGCGCCGTGACGCACCGTAACCTGGCCTTGAGCCTTTGCGGACTTCCGGCCTTGGCCATGTCGCGGTGGGCCAGAGCCTCCTTGATGCGCCTAGCTGGCCTCACCACCAAACGATCAGCAAGGTCAAGAAGGCCATGTGCAGAGCAGAGGTGGAGTCTGTTTGGGCACAATGAGAGTGCTGTACATTTTGAAGGGTAGGTCCAGCCCCACTCGAACCGCAACGCAGCGGTCTTGGAGGGGAACCCGTACACGACGAGCACCATTTCCCACGGCCGCTTGGTGCGGGTGCGTTTCGCTCCTTGCACAAGCTCGCCGTTGTGCTGACGGATGCGACGGGAGGGATTTACGGTGAAGCCGATGTATGTGTGGTGCTTAAAGGCGTCGTTGCGTGAGGTGAGCAGATAGCAAGCGAAGAACCGTCGCGGTCCTTCTCGCTCTTCTGCCTCGTCCACAGAGTCAAGGTCCTCTCCTCCGTCCACATCTTCGTCGGAGGCAGTGTTTTCCATCTGTTGCGTTTTTTTTTTTTTGTTATTGTTTCTTTTCTTCTATTCTTTGTTTTCCCGCCAAAGAAAAAAGCTGCGCAAAGGCAAAAAATCTAATCATTAGTTGTGGTTCTTATCGGCTGCCTCGACTCAAGTTCAGCTTTATTGCAAGATGCAACAGCAACAAGGGTACTTCCTTCTTCACGCCGGCCCATGAATGAGATAGTAATTTTTGCCCTTCAATTCTTTCAAAAAGGGGGCAGGCCTCCACTCAGTACCAAGCGTACTACGGGAATGCTGCTTATGGCAATCAACAAACCTGGGATCCCGCTGCGTGGGCAGCCTATTACGCAGCCTGGTATCTCTTCATCCCTCTCTGGCGTCTCAAATTGGCCCACTTTGCTCTGGCCAAGCGCTGTAACTGGCCTTCTTAACTCCTTTCCATGTGTGGCTGTTGCACGCGCACAGGCAGCAGCCCCAGGCGACGGCAGCGGCGGCGCAAACAGCTGGCGCCACTCCCACCGCGGCCACGACCACAACGCCAACCGCCACGCAGGGCCAGTCCTCTTACGACCAATCGGCCCAGAACGCCGCCGCGTGGGCCGCCTACTACCAGCAGTATGGGTACGGCGAGCTTGGGGTCTTTGAATTCCATCGATGGGTGCCCGCGCTCCTCGTCTCTGGTGGGTTGACACCGTGCCGTGTGTATGTTGTATGCTGTGCAGATACGGGGCCTACGCCGCCCAGCCAGGCGCGGCTGCTGCGGCTGCCCAACCGGCTGCCACGACAACGCCGGCGGCGTCCGCCTCCAAGCCGCTGGAGATGTACGACCCGACCCAGCCCACGACCACCAACTACGTCGCACCCTCGGGTACGTGAGCTCGATGAGTGTGCACCACCGCCGGGGCGCTGACACACTGTGCCGGCAATACATATCTTGTCCTCCATTCCGCGATTCCCACCTTAGCGCCGGCCTACCTGAGCGCCGGCCAGCAGACGGGCGCGGCCAAGGTCTCCTTCCAGCTGCGACCGAGCAACCCGTCCTATGCCAAGGTTGTCGCACAGGGCTCGGCCAAGGCGACCGCCACGAGCCAGTCAGCCGCCACGAGCAAGCCCGCAGGTCCGCCGGGGCTATTGATGAGTGATGCATGCATGATTGATGGGACGATGACTCTGACCGCCTGGCCGGGGGGCGGGGGGCAACACACAGCAGGAGGCAACGGGGCAGGAAGCGGGTGGCCGCCAAGCCTGCGGGCCTACGTGGAGCGGGCGTTTGCCTCGTGCAATGCCGACCAAGAGCGCAACGAGATGGAGGCGGTCCTGAAGAAGGTCATCAGCCAGACCATGCAGGACGGCAGCATGTGGACCAAGAACTGGGACACCGAGCCGCTGCCCAAGTACGCCCCCCCCCCAACCCCAAGCGTCAGCTGCCTCGTTGTCCCTCCTCTGGCTGACGCGCAGCCGCTCGGCCGCCAGGCTCGGTGTGCCGCCAGAGCCGACCCAGAAGAGGCCCGCCGAGTCAGCCGCCCATCTCGCTGGCGCAGCGAACCAGACGGCGCGCAAGAAGCTCAAGGCCTCGGCCGAGTCGACGGCGGCAGCAGACAAGAAGCCCAAAGGGTCTGCACTCTGCAATCAGCCTGATGCGCGTCGCCCACAACCCAGCAGCTTACACTGGCGCCGCGCAACAGGAAGCTGGGGCTGATGGGGTTGACCGACGCCGGCAACGACAAGCGCGCCCTCCGTAGCGCGCGTTTCGCAGAGCCGGAAACGGAGCTGCCGCGCCGCAAGCGGCCTCTCCACACACAGCCCACCGTGGCCTTGTACGCGTCCTCCCCCGCTGCGCTGCTGTCCACAGCTCGAGCTGTTACATTTTACCCGGCGCCTTCTCACCCGCACTTGACCCGCCTCTATACATCAGGGACGCCGACGAGCAGGACTGGGAGAGCATGGTCGTGCGAGGCACCTGCACCACCCTCGAGAAGGAGTATCTGCGCCTCACCTCGGTGCGTCCTTGCGCTTCCTCTTTCCATTTTTTCTTCTTTTATTGAACCTTTTTATTCATTTATTTATTCATTTATTTATTGATTACTTTTTATTTTTGTAGGCGCCCGATCCGGCGACGGTCCGGCCGGAGCCCATCTTGAAGCTTGCCCTCAAGGCCCTGCTGGACAAGTACAGCAAAAAGCCGGACTACATCTACACGTGCAATCAGCTCAAGGCCATCCGCCAGGATCTCACGGTACGCCTGCATTTGATGGTTTCAAACCAAAAAGAGAGCTTTGCAGCCTCATGTGTTTTGGTTTTTCTTTTCTTTTTCTTGCCCGCAGGTACAACACATCATGAACGGTTTCACCATCAAAGTCTACGAGAAGCACGCCCGCCTCGCCCTCCAAAACGTGCGTTCTACTTCTCACTTTTCTCCGGCCAACAAATCAACAAAAAACTAAACGCGTTTGGATCATGTCGTGCTTCTGCTGTTGCCGCAACGCTCCTGTAGAAGGACGTCTACGAGTTCAACGCGTGCCAGTCGCGCTTGATCGAGCTGTACCCCAAAGTGGAAGACCAGGGACACGTGGAAGAGTTCACCGGCTACCGGATCCTCCACTCGCTCTATTCCAACTCCATGGCCGACGTCGCCTTCCTCATGGCCGAGCTCACGCCACGCGAACGAGAGGCTCGGCCCATCGCGCACGCGCTCATGGTTCGTGTCCCATCGGCGCCTCTCGGCCTCCCCTCCTCCCGCCTGAAGGTGTGGACTCGGCTGACAATATTTTCTATTTGATTACTTCAATTTCAAATGCAGGTGCGGGCGGCGCTGGCGATGTCGGACTACCACAACTTCTTTAAACTGTATAAACAAACGCCCAACATGGGCGCTTTCATTATTGACCTTTTTATTGACAAGATGCGGATCACCGCCCTCAAGATCATTTGCAGAGCGTACGTCGACGTCGCCTCCTCTTTCCCTCTCCCCCGCTTGCAGCCGCCCATTCGTGCTCACCTTCACCGTCGTCGTCGTTTGGTTGGGGGCCCTTGGCGAGCAGATACCGACCAACGATCGACGTGAATTGGTTGCTGTCGGAGCTGGCGTTCCCAGGAAACAGGAAGAAGACGGGCCTCGCGTTCCTCCGGGAGAACGGTGTCGTGTTCGACGCCAAGGTCAAAACGGAGGTGGACACGCGCGCCTTCTACATGGCCCTCATCGCCAAGCATCCCGACCGACCAGATTCCTCCTCCTCCTCCTCCTCTTCTTGAGAAAAAGAGTCCGCCCA